>VYZS01050694.1:12168-22730 GCA_013400695.1 Neodrepanis coruscans
ACCTGTATGAGGCAAGGGTCAGACAACAGGACAATGACAGAAAAGGGACCCTACTTCTCTGCTTTATGAAGATGGTTTAATAATCAGAAAAAATTTACACAGAAATGCAGTCATGAGGAGATGCAAAAGCAAATCATTATTCCCGTCTAAAGGGAGGCTACAAGAGAGATGGAGATAGACTTTTTACAGGGATGTGTAATGACAGGACAAGGGGGAATGGCCTTAAATTGAAGGAGGGAAGGTTTAAATTGAACATAAGAAAGAAATTCTTTTTTGTGAGGATGATGGGAGACTGAAACAGGTTCTCCAGAGAAGCTCTTCATGCCCCAACTCTGGAAGTGTTCAAAGCCAGATTGGATAGGGCTTGGAACAACTTGGTCTAGTGGAAGGTGTCCCTGTTCATGGCAGGGGGGTGGAACTCTACAAGCTTTAAGGTCCCTTCCAACCCAAACCATTCCATGAGTCTATGAAAGAGGCAGNACCTTCTGCTGACAGCAGGTGTCTTCTGCAGTAACATCTGAAGCCAGTGAAAATCCAGATCTCACATTTAACATCTTTACATATTTACAGAATATTTAGAGCAATCAGTAAACCTATTGTTATATTGCAAATGGAGTTACTTCTATTTAAACAGCTTCAGACTTCATTAAGTGGCATATAATGGCAAAATTAGGGTCAACTTCCACAAATAAATTTACCTTTTTTGGTATTACTGCTGGCTTGACAGAAATATTAGTCCCATCTGACTTTNGTAAGAGCTTATGAAAATCCATAGTCAGAACAAGTTAACATGTAGAAGTGTAGTGCTACTGACTTCAAACAAGTCAACAAAATTGGTTTCACTCCACTCTTTAAAAACTATAATGAACAAAGTACTTTGTTTCATTCAAAAGTGAAATGTTAATTTTAGTAATGACCCTGACAACTAGGGTCCCTAAAATGTCTTGGACAACCCACAGCTTTCACATGGCTGCTAGAGAAAGGAGCATCTAATGCAGTATGAGAAACAGCCAGTATTACCCTTCCATAGGGAAAGACATGGTTACCTCACAACAGTGGGTATTTCACAGGGAGTGTTAGGATCTGCCTGTCCCTGCTGCAGGTCACTGTGTAGACAGGCATGGGCACAGAGCTGTTGGTTTACACACAACGCCTCAATAACCTGCATAGTGCATTTGGCATGCTCACATTGAAAAAGCAAACAAAAATGTGCAAATTGATGAGGTTTAGTGGAAATAGATGTGTGAAAAGGTGTAAAATCAGTTTTCTAAGGTTGGACAGGCCTTATTATAAATATAGGGAAAAGGAAAAAGCCCATTCCAGAGACAGAAATACCCAGCTTGTAAGTCTTTTTTCATATTTGGCAGTTTTCTGCTATTTCAAAACCTCATATATTTTAAGGATAATAATATTGATAGCAATAAGTATGTTGTCAATTTATAGCAGCTCTGCCAATATAGCCACTTTAAAGAAAACTTGAGTTTTGGAACAGTATTTATTTCCTTCCAGCTTGTTTCTAAGCTTGGTTCCCCTTTTCTACCTCTTAATTGATCTCATAATTCAAAGAGAAAGCCAAAATTGATAGCCTGTTTAGAGAGAAACAAAACGAAGGCTGTATCCTTCTGACCTTTATCAGCATTCAAGGAACATGAACTTACCACCACCATTTTCCCGTCAACCAGTCTTCTCTTTATCACAGTCTCTTTGCCATTCCACTTCTGCACTTGCACCAATGAACCTTTCTCCAAGGTTACAACACTCTGCAAAGGCCAAGAGCAGAGTTTTGAACTGCAGTCCAAGCTTTGCAGATTACAGTAGCTATTCACTTTACATTCAGCAAGATACGCAGTCTTGATAATGACTAATAACATATGTGGTAAACATTAGATTCAGCACCATATTATTCCTTCTTTCTGTACTTTCTCTGAACAGTTCAGAAAACTAATAGTGCACTACGGGGGTAGGAAAAATTCCTCCTGGTGTTCTTGTAAGAGATACTCAGATCACTCAGAGCGCCCTTACCTTGACTTTCCGGTCATCTGCTGTTGTTTCATCGAACTGCTGGCCCAGTTTGAAAGAGATCGTTGTATTTTTAAATGTGCTTTCACTTCTGATGGTTACTATGTCTCCTTTCATACTAATGATCACATCAGGCCTTGCCAGGCCACCTAGTTTCCGCATAGCTAAACCCACTCCTAGAATAAGAAACAAAACAATCATTACATTCCAGCAAGCAAGAAACTCTGTATCCTCATGAATCTTCAATGGAAGCATAAGGAACAGTTTCTTTTTGAATACTTTAATGCCTGATTTAGATGAGAGGCTAATTCTTCAAATATGGAAGTAGGAAGTGTTTAGAGGCTGAGGCAGCCCCAGCTGTTGACAACTGCATAGAAGAAACTGGACACTGAACTGGAAATATGGTGGTGCTTGCTGACTAAAACATATTGAAAACTGGGCAATCCCTAGGTTGCTATTACAGTCCCTTAAGGATCCTTACCTCTAAACCTCAGTAAGAAGTACAAGTATAAAATAAAAAAAAATATTGAGGTATAAGAGTGAAGACCTGCAAAGAGCTTCAGGGAAATTTCATGTCAGAAGCCTTTTGTATTGCCTAGTGCTTTCAGTCCAGTTCATTCTCTACAAAGCAGAAAGGAGTTAGCTGTAGTAGGTGCCTTTGTTAATGCTATGCTATGCTCAGATGAAAAGATCTGTATAAAAAGGATAAAGTTATGTGGAAGGTGTAACACACATTCACTCTGGTTAATTAATTAACTGCAATTCTTTTGTTATTCAGTCTAACATTTCAAATAAAGGGAACCAGTGTCTCAGTGAATCATTTATATAACAATAGCAATGCAGTAGATAACTGTCTGTGCACTTGCTATATAGGAATGAAGCCAGCATTAAAATGAAAAACAATGTTTAATTTATTACATTCCTGGGATTCTTCAATAACAGATAGATTCATTCATAGGATTTAGATGTCTGCACTGTCTGAAGTGCCATGAGACATCAGATCCATTATATATTGTAAATTATCACACATCATAAGTTTAACAGTGCAATCAGGAAGAACAAAAAAAATATCTGCATCTCGTGACAGAAAAAAAAATAGATCAGTTCAGGTCAATTATATGGAAGTAAATTTATTACATTAATTTGTCACATACCTTTTACATTTTAGATGCTAAAGGAAAGAAATTAAATTATGCTAGAAAATTAATTAAAGTACTTCTGTGGTCAGGAAGAAGGGACCATCCATGGGCAAATCACTCTCAAAGGAAATTTACTAAAAAAAAAACCCAAAAGAAAGGACATTTCTTACCCAACTCTTTCATATAGTCATCAAAATTCTCACTGGAAATGAGTTTCCAGGTTCCCACAAATCGGTTACACATTGTACAGCCTTTGAAAGGTGGTGATCTTGTAGAGAGAGGCAGTGGCCACAACAGCTCTTGGTGGGAGTGAGAGAGATGGTTTGCACAACTCAGATCTCACTGGCCTCTTTTTAAAGAGGTCCAATCCCTGTGGCAGTCAGGACAAGCCAATAGGAGAGGCAGTGCCAGGGCAAGACAATGTGCACCTTGTCCAAGGCAGCCGTGCCAGTAACAAGGCTCCGGGTGATGCCTCCCTCGGTTTCCTCCACTGAATACACAAGGGCACTGAGGGGCATATGGGAATGAGGGCAGGAGTTACCACTGCACCCTCAGAGCAGTCAGGGGCCACTGCAGTGGTGCGTTCAGCAACACAGAGACAAGTACAGAAGCACTGCATCCTTATGAAATCCAGCTCTGACTGTCCTCCTAATGTTGTTCTCCTGCTATCACCATATAGAATAGAAATCTATAATGATCATCTCATCCAACTGCCTGATCATTCCAGGACTGACCAAAAGTTAAAGCATGTTGTTAAGGGCATTGTCTAAATGCCTCTTACACACTGACAGGTATGGGGTTTGACCACCTTTCTAAGAAGCCTGTTCCAGTGTTTGTCTACTCTCTCAATAAGAAAATGTTTCCTAACGACAAATTTGAACCACATCTGGCACAAGTTTGAACCATTCCCATGTGTCCTATCACTAGATACCAGGGAACAGAGATCAGCACCTCCCTCTCCACTTCCTTTTCTCAGAAAGCTGCTGAGTGTTACCGTTATTGTCACCTGGGTGCTACTCATACAAATCAAAGCTGTGTGGATTTTGGGACGAACTGTCAAGAAACTGATGTAGAAAGTGGCTTGTGGGTTTTTTTTGACTTTCAGGAGCCATCTTGGAAAGGGTTTGTATGTTTTATCTCTTAAAGGCAGAACTGAATTATACTGTTTTTCTTCATCAGAGAAATTATCCCAGACCGCTTTACAAAAATATTCACTGGCTCCCTTCTTCTGCAACTGGGCATATCCAGAAGATCAGTGCATCAGTGGAGATCATCTCTTGTGCTTCACAGGTGCATATCATGAAAGGAGTTTGAGTCATTAAAGTACTTATTCCCGGTTTAAGGTCACTTGGTGATAGGTGAGCAGCTTTGCTCTCTTTTTGTCTTTCTGCACATAAATAGTTGGTCCGTCATAGAGTTAAGGGAAGATCTAAATCAGTACAGTCATATAAAGCATTACGTTGAAATGTGGCCTACTATTGTCAGATTTCCTCAATGTTCCCTGCTCCCATGAAGAGACCCCACATCTTCCTTGGGTCCAGGTCTTCCTTGTACTGAGAAGCCCTGAACAGGATCCACCATTCCAGTTATGACCTCATCAGTGTTGAGTAGAGGGGAAGGATTATCTCCTTCAACCTGTAACACTCCTAATGAAGGCCAGGACATCTCTTACTGTCTTTTGCTGCCAGGCCATGTTCCTGATGCATATTTGGCTTGGTGTCCACGAGGACTCCCAGAATATTTTCTGCCCAGCCAAAACTGAAAGATTGAAAAAATTGAAAGATTGAAAAAATTGAGATTCAAATATTCAAAAGTGAGTTTTTTGTTAAGTAGTTTTTTTGTTGTGTTTTTTTTTTTAATCCACATTTAGAGCTATTGTCTTGTGATTATTAGAAATCAGACACAAAGAACAAATCTATAAACCATATGTATATTCAACAGGCAGGAATTTAAATATTGTAATACAAGACATTTCAAACTATCTGAAACTGTTTAATGCAAGACCATATCAGATTTAATTCTGTCCTTCCCCTTCCTAAACCATCTTTTTGGAGAAAATTATTACTTGGTACATGTGAAGATTAGAGGCTTCTTTCTGATTTGGGTGAACAGTAGTTACCTGTGATTACACTTCCTGGGTTATGACCACTTATAAAGATTTTTCTGCNTCCCTCGGTTTCCTCCACTGAATACACAAGGGCACTGAGGGGCATATGGGAATGAGGGCAGGAGTTACCACTGCACCCTCAGAGCAGTCAGGGGCCACTGCAGTGGTGCGTTCAGCAACACAGAGACAAGTACAGAAGCACTGCATCCTTATGAAATCCAGCTCTGACTGTCCTCCTAATGTTGTTCTCCTGCTATCACCATATAGAATAGAAATCTATAATGATCATCTCATCCAACTGCCTGATCATTCCAGGACTGACCAAAAGTTAAAGCATGTTGTTAAGGGCATTGTCTAAATGCCTCTTACACACTGACAGGTATGGGGTTTGACCACCTTTCTAAGAAGCCTGTTCCAGTGTTTGTCTACTCTCTCAATAAGAAAATGTTTCCTAACGACAAATTTGAACCACATCTGGCACAAGTTTGAACCATTCCCATGTGTCCTATCACTAGATACCAGGGAACAGAGATCAGCACCTCCCTCTCCACTTCCTTTTCTCAGAAAGCTGCTGAGTGTTACCGTTATTGTCACCTGGGTGCTACTCATACAAATCAAAGCTGTGTGGATTTTGGGACGAACTGTCAAGAAACTGATGTAGAAAGTGGCTTGTGGGTTTTTTTTGACTTTCAGGAGCCATCTTGGAAAGGGTTTGTATGTTTTATCTCTTAAAGGCAGAACTGAATTATACTGTTTTTCTTCATCAGAGAAATTATCCCAGACCGCTTTACAAAAATATTCACTGGCTCCCTTCTTCTGCAACTGGGCATATCCAGAAGATCAGTGCATCAGTGGAGATCATCTCTTGTGCTTCACAGGTGCATATCATGAAAGGAGTTTGAGTCATTAAAGTACTTATTCCCGGTTTAAGGTCACTTGGTGATAGGTGAGCAGCTTTGCTCTCTTTTTGTCTTTCTGCACATAAATAGTTGGTCCGTCATAGAGTTAAGGGAAGATCTAAATCAGTACAGTCATATAAAGCATTACGTTGAAATGTGGCCTACTATTGTCAGATTTCCTCAATGTTCCCTGCTCCCATGAAGAGACCCCACATCTTCCTTGGGTCCAGGTCTTCCTTGTACTGAGAAGCCCTGAACAGGATCCACCATTCCAGTTATGACCTCATCAGTGTTGAGTAGAGGGGAAGGATTATCTCCTTCAACCTGTAACACTCCTAATGAAGGCCAGGACATCTCTTACTGTCTTTTGCTGCCAGGCCATGTTCCTGATGCATATTTGGCTTGGTGTCCACGAGGACTCCCAGAATATTTTCTGCCCAGCCAAAACTGAAAGATTGAAAAAATTGAAAGATTGAAAAAATTGAGATTCAAATATTCAAAAGTGAGTTTTTTGTTAAGTAGTTTTTTTGTTGTGTTTTTTTTTTTAATCCACATTTAGAGCTATTGTCTTGTGATTATTAGAAATCAGACACAAAGAACAAATCTATAAACCATATGTATATTCAACAGGCAGGAATTTAAATATTGTAATACAAGACATTTCAAACTATCTGAAACTGTTTAATGCAAGACCATATCAGATTTAATTCTGTCCTTCCCCTTCCTAAACCATCTTTTTGGAGAAAATTATTACTTGGTACATGTGAAGATTAGAGGCTTCTTTCTGATTTGGGTGAACAGTAGTTACCTGTGATTACACTTCCTGGGTTATGACCACTTATAAAGATTTTTCTGCGTTGTAAGATTTACACTGTAAGGGTGAGAGACACTGGGGTCATGGTTTGTGGGACCAAATTTTTTGTATTCAGGGTTGAAAGAGTAAGGGCCAAGGAGGATGAGATCTAGATTCTTGTCTTGAAAGTGAGCAAGAAAAGGAACACACTGAAACAGATAAATACTGCAGTCTTAGCAAAACTATTGTAGAGTTTGGATTATATTGTGGTTGTGGGGAAATAAGGTCTTAAGTTACAAATTTTAGTTGCATATGCAAAATGGTTTTATCCCATCAGTCATA
Organism: Neodrepanis coruscans; assembly: GCA_013400695.1. Taxonomy (NCBI): domain Eukaryota; kingdom Metazoa; phylum Chordata; class Aves; order Passeriformes; family Philepittidae; genus Neodrepanis; species Neodrepanis coruscans. The sequence continues at coordinate 19,468 of VYZS01050694.1, forward strand.
ACATATGCAGGGTAAGTTGAGCAGAACTTATCATTGCTGTACAGGTCTAATGACAGTGCAGTGGAGGGAGGGAAAGTCTAGAGTGGTTGAAGACGAAAACAAGGTAAAGAAAAGCTCTTTCTCCCCCACAGCAAGAAGCAGATGCTATATCTGTAATATGTAAATAAATGTAATATGTAAATTTGAAGGTGTTGTCTTCAAAACTCTTCTAAAGCAAAGGTGCATTATATCACATTTTGTGTGAGGAATAGCTAGCTTTTTTATCCAGTCTCTGGAAGTGAGAAAGCTCTTCCTAAATGATCCTATCCATTATTTCTCAAAAACAATATGAAAATATTCCACTCTTGCTGCTCAGGCATTCTTTGTTCTTTCATTTAACTGTCTTATCCACAGACAGGCACTTTAGTAAGACAAGGCTGGTGCCTTTGGGAAATAAAAGATGATTGGGATGTTGTAAAATCAGGCCTTAAGAAATTCAAGAAAAGCAAATTAGTCAGAATAGAACTGCTACTCTGCAGTACCAGTAACCTTAAGAACAAAAGTGACAGAGAATTATTTATACAGACAAAAACCCAGTCTTAAGCAGCCTCAAACAATGTTGACATTGCTACCATCTATCTCTTTGTCACTAAGAAAAATCAATACTTTCATTTAAAGAACTTACAGTTTGGAAAGACCAAGAGCAGAGAGTTAGATCTCAGTAGGAATAATCACAGAAACCAATCTTCTTCAAGTTTAAAGGATAAAAATTGTCAAGGATTGTGAGTACATATTATAAGGTGGAGCTTTGATTCCCCTTTTTTGCTCATGGTTGGAGGAAAACAGAATTTGAAATCATTGAACGGGAGATTGTGAAGCAGCACTAGAGAGAAATGTAAAACTTGATCAAAATAAAAAACTAAAAATTCAGAGACTATTTAGAAATAAAGATACTATTTAAAGAAATACAGAAAGTAAATTTTTATGAATTTCTTTAAAGGAAGTATGATCTGGGCAAATTCAGTGCCAAAAAATGGCTAAATTAAATTCCCAGGACAGCAATGAAGAAAACAGAAATAAAACAGGAGAAAAGAGGTCAAAGAGGGACTTGCTGTAACGACACCAAGGATGTTTTAACACTGACTCTATGGAACTGAAAGATCAACTCTGAGCATGGTGCCAGCAGCCTCCCTCTTCCCAATAGCTACACTGGAAAATGAAAATAGGTTCTTGTTTCCTTAGCTGTAGCATCCTACAAGACCAGACCAGGACAGCTGGGGCCAGGGGAAAGAGTCCAGACTGCACCGTGCACACAGTGGCCAGGACGCAAAAGTCCTTCAAGTTCTTTCCAGGGGCAACATAGAGGTAAAAGAAAAACAAAATTAACAGGAAGGTCAATGCTCAGAATAAGCCTTGCTTCATCTTTCTTGTGAGCTACTAAAAGTCTGTGGGTGTGAGTCCTATTGCCCTCTTGTCAGCCAAGAAATCTGTAATGGAGCGGTGAGTGAATATGCTAAGGGACAAAGATTTCCTCCTCTCAGCATTCAAGGGTGTCTGCTGCAATAAAGTGATTCCTATGGATTTATATGAGTTTGAGAAGATCCTTCTTTTTCAGAAAGGAATAGTTCAGAGAGAGAATAGTTCAGCACAACAGAAGAGAGAGAAGACCTGCGCTTCTCTGCAGGCAAGGACAAAGCACTGATCTGCCTTTAACCCTTAGAAATGTGTGCTTTCATGTCCATCTAGATCTGAGAGGAATCACTTCCATTTATTCAAGAAGTCACTAGACTGTTGCCTTTTTCAGAAAATAAATTTTGGTCCTCTTCAGAAAATAAATTTCAGATGTGTTCATATTCTAAGAAAAGCATCAGTAATACTTCATTATGGTGCTGTTCCTGTTACGGTTTATGGTGAGAATGTCACTTAATTGAAATTTCCAAGAATTGAAGTTTAAAGTGGCTTGATTCATTCACAAAGTTTAAATTCATTCACCAGGTACTAAAATAAATGGTGATGCTTTCAGAAGTGGTTACCTGCCTCTGAAATATTAGGTTATGAATGCTATAACTGTAACTGCTACCTGTACTGAGAAGGTACGGTTTTTGGGAAATAAAGGCTTCTATATGAATATTGGAATGTTGGAAATTTGACCTCTGAAATACAGTACTTTCAAATCTTTGGACAATGGGATATATTTAATTATGGGTTGATATTTAATGTATTTGTGTAGCTTATACAGTCAATGTTTCTGCTTCTTATAATTATCTCTCCCATGTAGATTTTCTACCACTGAACTGTAGTTGAATCCTGACTCTTCTAAATAATTTTGGTTTTGTTAAGTGCTAAATAGATTTAGTATTGTATGTACCAGGTACTCTGAAGCATTCATACTTCCTGTATGCAACTTCTGTTCTTTAAGTTGATGAGATTTCACAAGCAACAAAGCCAAGGTTAGAAGAGAGTAGCTGTTTTTTCATGGGGGTTTTTTAAATTTTTGGCAGGATTTAGTAGTCTTTGGTAGTCTTTTAGTACTGCTTTTAAACTACTCCTCAGCTCATGCAGAGTGTAGAACTCCTTCCTTTTCCCTGTTCTAGTTCTATAAATAGTGCAAAAATTTGGGAACTGTGTGAGTCATGTAGACCAAAGTTCAAATGCATGCGAAGTCTCTGTTGCATAGTCACCTCTTACAGCTGACCTTGAGAATGTCAGGAATACAAGAAATTTTTTCATAGATCTTAATTGCAAGTCTTGATGTATGGTTATTTCCCCATTTAGTGGTTAATGCACACATTTGTCCAAGTTTTCCCTGTTTTGTTTTTGGGTTTTGTTTTTTGTTTTGTTTTGTTTTGTGGTTTTTTTGGCCTGAGTTTGAGTCCTCCAAAGAGTAGAAATCATGGCTTCTGTGGATGTAAAGTTTTGAAAGAGGAGACCAGGACTACAAGTAGCACAAGAAGGTAGTTTGAAAATATGCAGAGTTGAAAACATGGTGTCCATAAGGCTTTGGATGTAGAGAGGCTTGTGTTCCCAAGACTGATCAAACCTAATGAGCTAGTAGAAAATGCATGTAGGTAATAAAGGAGTTTGTACCCNCTGAAAAAATTTACAGTTCTCTTTAAAACAGATCTGTGGAGTTTTTCTCCTTTGGTTAAGTTGTTTTTCTCCGGCTTTAAACGTTAGTTTTGTGTGAAGGTGGTTTCTTCATGCTTTTTCATAAACTCTTTTGCAGGAAACATTATTCATGGTGCATTCCTGAAAAGAAGGAAGAATTCAATCAGTTTTTAGTT
>VYZS01050698.1:0-10239 GCA_013400695.1 Neodrepanis coruscans
CCAACTCAGTATATTCTGTGATCTTCTCTGTCCTTCCTCCAGCTCAGCTCAGTTCAGGCATCACATATAATAACAAATCTTTGGAGTCAGTTTAGGTATTAGGACGTGCTGATGCAACTTTCAGGCCAGATCAGTGTACTGAATTGGTTTCAGCAATGTGGGGTTCTGGCGCATCAGGAAGAGAAAAAAGTTACAACCTCACCACCAAGGAGCTCAGTCATAAAGGTGCAGATAATAATATTCACCAGCCATGAATCTGGAGATCCTCTCAGAAAAGTTGCTCTACCAACCCCAAACCCATGACAGTACTGTAAACAGGAATGCAACATTTCCCAATTGCAGCTGAATTGCATGAAATTTACAATCATTTCATGGCTATTTGGGTGACTCTATTCTAAACCTTGCTTCCTTCTTCTCCTTTTCAGTAAGTTCACTTAATTGCACATTCACTGCAAAGTAAAGAAAGGTTTTAAAGTACATTTACCTTGTAAAAATATCAAATCTTCTTTAGAAACGAGCACTGGTGAATTATGAATGAAGGCATGCAGCGCTGAAAGTCCCTGCTTATACATTTTTAAATGTAGCCTTTCACTTCTGATAATACTTTTAAAAACCCATTGGACTGTAGCCTACAGTATATTGCAAAAAAATAGACATATTCTTTGCCACCACATTCCCTGATCTGAGGAAGTGCCAGCTGCTCCAGTCATGCTGTCCCCCTTGCAACCTGAAGAGGCCAGCAGGTCTGAGCAAAGGCCGCTTCAAAGGACAGGAGAAGATTCATTTTAAATAGCAATAACACACTGAGAAGAAAGTGTAAAGATTACAAAATAAAAATTTAAAACCCCACAAAAATTAATTCAGATTTTCGGCATTATATTTTGATGCTTTGCTGGGCAGCTTGGTTGCTGGTGTGGACATGATCAACCCCACTAAGGGACATGCATTGGTAAGTGATTTATCCAGCTCCCCAGACCTGGACACAGACTCATCAGTGGCACGATGGCCTGGCAGGTGTTGGAGGGGATGTGTCACCTTGGAGGAATTGCTGAAATGTGTGGGAAGGAGCCCTTCAGTGAGGCTTCTGAGTTCAGGTGTGATGTTGTGCCAACACAGCTGTGTCACATTCAGATGACAGCTGGGTCCAAGCCTGTGCTGGATACCCTCAGATGCTCAGAGGTACTCAATGTTCTCAAAAAGTCTCTCAAGACTCTCCTTTGCAAACATTGTTATTTTCTTCTGCAGAGTATGAGACTCACCAAGCTTGAGATAAGAAGAAAGTAAATTCAAGTTACATGAACACAGGAAAGAAGAAAATTCCTGTTTTTTTCTTTCCTCTCATGCACTGTCTCTATCAATCTTTCTTCAGAGACAACTTTCATTGCTCCACAGTTAAAGGTCAGAAGGGGACCTTATACCATATCTAAATCTGATCTTCCCTATGTCAGCATTTCACCAGATATCCCCAGACTGAGCCCAGTAATTATCTGATCAAAGCAGTAACCTGAAAGGTAACTACAGTTGATTTGAGGCCACAAGGAAATGACAAAATGACCTGCTTCCCTTGACAGTTCTCCTGATGTTCTCCATTTAACTCTGGTGCCTTCTCTGCAGTCTGAATGTGACACTTTTTTGCTGTCTTTTTTCACTACATTATACATATCCTACAGTCACATTCCTTCACAACTTTCTCTTCAGCTAAGATCTTTCAATTTGGCAGTGCCAGTCAGTTCAGAGCTCCTGTCAGCCCTCCCAATGCATTAAAGCTACCCAAAAATGACCTATCATGGATCAGAGACATTCTTGGCCAGTTCCTCCAAGATCCTTACTGATGAGAATAATTAAGGTTGATTTTTCCCCTAGCAGATGATGTCTAATATTTTCCTAGTTGGATGGACCAGGAGGTACCAACCAAGCTTATGTGAGGGGAGAGTGGCTTTACAAACAGAGAAAGAATCTTTTGAATACCTCTCCCTTTCCCATGTCTGCACAAGCTTTGGTATCTCCACCTAATATTAGCCCAGTGATGTTGCTAGGATATGTTGTTACTCGAAAACAAGTATTTTTTTTAAATTTTCCTTAACCCCTCCCGCTCTGGATTTTTTGGATACCTATCTCCACCTCACATTCATTTTGTGTACCAAATGACCTCCAGTTTGAGCTGGCTGCTGCTCATCCCTACACACACACACACTTCCTCGTGTGGTGTATGTTTCTTTTTTTCACTCCAGCTGGTGAATTAATTTCATCAGAATTAGCATGTTTCTATTCCCATTTTCCTTCCTTTTTTTTTTTCCGTACCCAGTTCCACTTGGCAGTGATCAGCTTTGTGAAATAGCTCCTTTGCAGTACAACATATACACTACTGGGTTTGTTCACTAAAATTTGCGGTTGGAAATGTGTGGTTCTGGGATATAAATACCCCAAACCATTAAACTAGGTGTCTTACTCAGCTCTGTGATATTTCCCAGTCTGATCTTCTAAACATGGTGCATTTCCTGACACAGACTCCCAGATATTTAAAAAAAAAAACACATTAAAAAATAAAATATATAATAAATAAAAATTCAGATAGAATAGTATAGGTAGAAACTTACCATGCAGAATATCTCAAGGTACAATACAGTACAGTGCACCAGGTTTTACAAAATATGCATAAACCATATGGATCAGACTCTCATCCCTACAATTCAAGGAATTACCAGCAGTGTGGTGTTACAGTTCCCAACCATTGGCAATATGCCCTCCCATAAATGCAATTAAAAATCTCTGCACAGCAAAAGAGGAAAAAAAAAAAAAAAAAAAAAAAAACCCCCACCAAAACCACAATCAAAGCAAATTACAGTTTCTCTCACATTTTTTATCAGACTGCACCATCTAGAGGGCGGGAGCAGCATCACCCAGCTCAGTATCTGTTACAAACACATTGCTCTGTCCCACTGTATAGAAAATACTCCCGTATCCTCACTATAATCCATACAGCTCTGCAGGAACACATGTTGCTGAAAAGATTTTCCTGTCTCTGTGTGAATTGCTGTCAAGGTGAGCAAAGAACATGACCCCGACTCAACAGCCCACCATCTGGAGTCAGCACTGTGTGTGTGCCCTTATTAAATTCACATGAAGCTTGATAGTGACCTCTTATTTGGCAAGGGAAGTATTTTCTGTTTTGTGGTGTGACAACTGATTTATCAAACCATTAATCAGTTTATTATTAGGTTATTAGCACACAGTGCCATGGCTCAGTCCGGGATCCTGCAGCTGGGTCACAACAACCTCCTGCAGTGCTAGGGGCAGAGTGGCTGGAAAGCTGGAAAAGGACCTGGGGATTCTGGTTGGCAGTGACTGAACTGTGGACAAGAAGGCCAATGGCACCTGGTTTGTATCAGAAATAGTGTGGCCAGCAGGACCCAGGGCAGTGACTCTCCCCCTGTATTGGGCACTGGTGAGATTGTACATCAGATCCTGGGTTCAGTTTTGGGTCTCTCACAAAAAGAGACTGATGTGCTGGAGCATGTCCAGGGAGCAGAGCTCGGCAGATCCACCAATTTCTGCCCTAAAATGCAGGTCTGTGTCATGTCAGACAGTCAGCATGAGACATGTCCAAGCCCAGCCTTCCAATCAGAAATCATTCATAATATTAATTGACATTCTCAACTACTACAAAAATGGTTTGTAATAAACCTAGAGATTGAGGCAAGAAACTTCCTGATGCAAAAATACCTCCACATAGACCACATCTTCATGTAATTCCCCAACAGTGAATGGTCGGGGGAGTAGAAAAAAAATGCAAAAGTAAATGGCCAGAACAGTGGTGGTTACCTTCATTTTCCACTTCAATAATTTTTAGCACCATCTTTGTAGGATCTCGATCCTTTTCCTCTCCTCAGGGAGCACAAAATCTTTCAAAGTGTTTTGCATACAAAAGCCATTCCTTCTTGACTGTTCAGGGGAGAAAAGTTGAGAATAAGCACTATGAAGTTTCTTAGGCAGCTGTGCTTGGAAAAGGGTTTTCTAAACCAAATGGTTTAAACTCTGCTCCTGTCTAATGAAACTGAGTAGGCAGCATCTGGGGTCTTTCCCTTCAAGGGATTGAAAGGGATTTGATCCTGAGCAGTGAACAGCAACTGACCCTGAAGGAACATACAGTGAGGGACCCTCTGCTCTTGCTCAGCATGATATACCCTGTGCTCTCCCCTTAGTCCTTGGGTCCACATGAGCCTCTCCTGGTCACACAGATAAGCACAGAGGGGCAAAGCTGGTAGGGAGCCCTGCCTGCATGGGATGGAGAGGGGCATTGGGCTCTGCACTCCCTCATTAGCTTCTCACACCATGCCAGATCCCAGTGCTCCGCTGGGAACATCCTGATGCCGTGGTCTGGGACACAGCTGAACCCTTTCTGGGGACGTTTTTGTGGGGACAACTGGCTCCAGTGTCCTAATACTGCCAGTTTGTGAATGCAATTTGATATTACTATTAGAAACCAAATTGCTTCTGGTGACCTCACGTAGTGCAGGTCTTACAATGATTTCATTAACTCCACTGGATTAGCTTCATCAGAATGGACAAGTTATATCTTCCAAATGTTGAGCATTTGCAGCAGTTCAGCTCCTTTGAATGATTGCAGAATGGATAGTTAGGGGTAATTTATGAATAGTAGAAGCACCATTCCCATTTCAACCGGTCACTATTTCCCCTCCTGTCACTTCTCCTGTCACAGACCATCTTATGAGTACCATTACATAGGGACCTGATGCCAGAGTAAGGGAAAGGGATGAGAAAACATTTCAGCTGGGTACCCTTACACAAAGGTGTTTTCCTTTCCTTAGACACTTTCAGGAAATTCAGAGGTTTTCCAATCTCCTCCTCATCTGATAGTAAAATATGTTGACAAACTGCAAGATAAATGTGCTTGTAAGACTCTGCTGCAAAACAGAGATGTCCATAAGACTCAGATAGCTCAAACAGCTTTCCACTGTCCTAAGGAAAACTGGGGACATCCCTTGAAATCAATGAACCATTGCTCTTCTTTGCTTCCAAATAAAGAATAAGTTCTAAATTGCCCAAATCAGATGTGAATGCATTGGGGTGGGAGTCAGGCGACAAGCTTCAGACCCAGACTTCAGCAACCAAAAATAACCTTGGGAAACAATCTTCTGAACTCCAAGATTTAATTAAGAACATGTCCATCCCCACCCGTATTCCAGGGGAATGAATCTAAATACATGTCTGGCTCTTGGCTCGATGCTGTTCAGCTCCATACCAAACAAACAGAAATAGTTGCAATGCCTTTTTTTTAGAAGAAGTTTTCCCCACAAAAGCCAGAGATAAATAGGCTGTTAGCCACAAAAAACTAAGATGAATTCTTCATGCTCCAAATTTAGATTTTTTGGGACCCAGAATTTCTACTGAGTTCTATTTCAAAATGCAATTAATAGTTCATGATTCAAACAGCCCTTCTACAATCTTCTCATCCTGGTGTCTGATTTTTACTTATTAAATAAAATTAACAAAAAGATGTGCTCTCTCCCAAGCTCAGTTACTGCAGAATAACTCAAAACTACATTGTATGACCCATAAAATTCCAGTGCTCCAGTTTTCTCAGCTGTGAGGGCACAGTGATGCATCGCCAGCAGATCTCTCTGCAGTACATGCCAGAACAGGATTCTCTGCTTATTTTAAGTGAAAATTAGGCTTCTTTGTATCCTGATTCCTAGAAACCCGTTTTCTACCCCAATGCCCTTTGTCAACACCAATGCATCTGAGCTATTTTCAAGACTGTTTCTGTTTATAGGCTGCTGCTGCAGCATAAACTGCCTTTAGCAGCCCAGAGCCCCATCTCACATAAGAAAGAAGGTCCTTCAAGTCTTTCCCAAGCATGTTGATTAAATCACACCAAGCATCACCAAGCCCAGCTAAGTCAGCAAAAAGCTGTACTTCTGCTGTCAGACACTGTGTTGGAAAAGGCAGCTTGCATAGCAGGGTTACTTCTACTGCAGATCACTGCTTATTTTAGCATGGGCAGTGTTGTTTGGGTGGGATAAAACTAGAATATGAAAAAAAATATGGACCATCTTGTCCCATTGCTTCCTTTCAGTTCAATGCTGTGTGTTGGGCAGTGTCTGTAAATGTTTTGGAGGGTCAGCACGTTCCTCATTAGTGTCCAAGCATTTAGAATTTCTTTTTATGATTTTGAATATCTTTTTTTTCCAAATGGACTGGTATTGAAGAACAGAACAACAAAACAAAACAAAAAAAAATCAGCAGTTTGCCAATACTCTTAGGCAGCTTTACAGAAAGAATAGTAGAAATTATCCCCATGTCTGACCTCCACCCACTGACCACCCTGTTACTGACCAGTCTACAAATGGTAATGCTGAAGTTCCTACTTCAGTATATCATTAACAACAGGATCTGCAATTAAATATAGATACAGTCCTTGTTGCTTCCTGGGTCATGTCACTCCCTTTGTCACCACCCACCCGACTCCTCCTGCTCTGCTCCCATTCACCCCCAGCAGCTGCCATGGTGGCAACTCATCCTTTGGCTGTGGATCCATTTTACAAGTACAACACTGGGTTATTTGGGTGCCCTTGAAACTGTAGCTGCACACTGTGGTGTGAGCAGCAAAAGGGGCACTGTTTCTTGTGAAGCTTCCTACTACAAAATAAAATATTGTTGTCTTGGTATCATATCATAAAATACCAATTTCACCACACAGCTGGTCTGCAGCTCTAAGGAGAGACACTGGGCTTTCTTCACTTTGGGGGCTACTCACCACTGTTGGAACAGGTGAACACAGAAGATTTTGGATTTAGGAATATCTTTCCTAAAGATATCTTTTCCTTTTCTTACCTTTTGATCACACAACCAAATACAGAATCCCTGAATCCTTGAAGTTTCATAAATTTCTGTTTGCCTGGAAATTCACACCAGCAGTTAAATATGTATAAAAGTCATCATTATTTCCCTAAAAGCATTCTATCCAGAGCTCAAGAATTAGGATCATAATTTTTAAGTTTGGAAGTCCTGAGAATTATTCATAGGAATCGATGAACAACTTAGAAAATAAAGAAGATACTAAAGAAGAATATACTCCTCTTGCAAATACTCATTAGCAGAGAGATGTGCTTGTGAATAACCCCCCTTTGCTTACCCACAGTCTAAAGAAATGCTGAAGAAATAGGTTAGGCAGAAAATACATGGGATTTGACTCTCAGTTAAGGAAATCTTCAACTCTTAATGGAGATATGTGGTTTACTGAGAACTTACCTATGTATTCCTAAAAGCATCGTACACCAAATGAGTGGGAAGAAGCAGCGCTTCCATTAAAATATCCAGCTTCTTGAAGGTCCCATTTTGTTACATTCAGCTGTCTAAACAACAACCAGGATTAGAAAAATAAGAAACTTTTTAGTGCTACAAGTTTCTTCAGACACTTTTAAATCACAAAGAAATTTCTAACTGAAATGTTGATGAAGAAAAGTAATCTAAGGTCAATATTTAGTGAGAAGAAGCATAAAAAAAACCCTGGTTTATATTTATATAGAGAGTTCTTTTATCCCACTTGCCCAGTTCAAACATAAATCTTGACTTCACAAATAGATACACAGCAAAGCTCCCAACCTTGCTAAAGACAGAAACACCAAGGACTAGCACTACACTACAAATATTTTCACCTGAAACTACTAATGGTGAGAATGCACTTCAGGTGGCAGAGATCAAAGCTTATTTCTCTTTAGACTCCACTGTGTGCATCAGAAAGCCTCTCATAAGATGAAAAGGATGGAAAAAGCAAGAAGGGAGCTTACACCTCTTTAAGGAGCTGTCAGCAGAAACCTCAGAATACAATGTTAGCTGAGAGTTGCTTTCATGTGATAGATAACCAAATACTCGAAGGATGATAAATGATGAAATGTGAATGATTATTCTAATGCAGAGGAAGAGAAGGCAGCTTATGTCTGACATGCAGAAAAATGTAATCAGATGTCCCTGACACATTAACTACCAAGTGTTTGTCCTCTAAGGAAGTCTAGTATTTTAACTGGTATTATCAAGACATGTTTGGTTAGGGGTTTTTCTCAGAATGAAGAAAAGCCTTGACAGTTGAATGAACTTACAGGAAGGAATTTATCGAATCAGAATTATAAGTGAGGAGGGAGGGGTTACGCAAAAGAAAAAAATCATATTTGTGTTGGGGAAATATTATTACCACTTGGTAATTAAGAGTTGGGAAACATCTTACAAAGTGTGATCCCAATTTAAATATCGGTATTATAGAAAAATGAGCTACCCTAGGAGGTTTGTGCAGCCACAGGTTGCATCTTATTAAGAAATTAGAAGAGATTATGTCTGAAGAGAAACTGATGGATAGAGAACCTGGGGAGAGGTAATCCTGCAGTTCAGTTCTGAATAAAGGTGGTTTTCCTACCTCTCATCCCCTTCTTCTAAACAAGTAACAGCATTCAGAGGGACCAGTTTCAAGTTGCTTTTGCCCTGCCAGTTTGATTTGCGTTGTTTTGGGATCGTTCATGCAGCTCCCAGAAAACTTCTGCGTGGGTGAGAGCTATGAGTAAGTGAAATGGAATGAATTACTACTTTCAAATGAAAATAAAATCAGCAAAACATGAGAGTGCTGCCTTTCCTTATCCCTCCTTTTCCCAAGATACAGGATTTATAGCAGTGATGGTGCCAACAGGGTACAGAAAGTGCAGTAAGTTACCACCTGCTGCTCAACCTGCCCGTACCCTAGAGCTGGGGGTCCTGGCTCCATGCACACCACTGAACCTCCCAGTCTTGGCCCAGGAAGGCACCAGGAGTCAGGGGATTCTTGATTCAAACAGTTCCTGGAGGGTCACGGCTGTTCTCAGTGGCCATCTCTGGTGGTTGGAGACACAGACAATGCAGAAAAGCTGCCCATATGCTCCAGCTGCTCAGAGCCCACCTCCCCATCCATCCACAAGCTGGTAAGTTGCATCACTGTGGTCCTTCACATTTACACCTGAAGGACCATATGTGTTCAGTCAGCCTGCCCAGAGCTTGTGCTCCTTTTATTTGTTTGCCTTGTATTTGTCCATTTTGTCCATAACAGATAATAAAAAGTCCCAGATTCGCTGAATCGGAGCTGTGAGCAAGGCAGATGGGAGAGACAGGTTTGAATTAGTTCAAAATTGCTGTGTTATGGATCTGTCAAGGGCTTATGTGATCCCCAGAACCAGTGGATGTGTGGTAGAGAGCCAACAAACCACAACAGACACTGGTCGGGTCCTCCAGCCCCTCAGCAGCTACCAAACTCCTAAATATTATAATTTGTGACCAGGAAACATGAGGCTGCTCATCATGTAGTGTGATGGCAGTAGGAGAGACACACTGTTGATGTGCATCTCTGAAGGCTGATGGTACCACAAGAGTAGACCTTTGCTGGGCTGGGAATTAGCTCCTTTGCTCCCGTGTTTTCCCTCCATGCCTGGCTGACAGTTGCCCTTTCTCCTCTGGAATAATTATGATGGATGAAAATAAATGTGTGGGACAACTCGTGCCAGTTTCCACAATTTAACAGCACATGGACATTTGTGTGAAAGTGTGAGCCAGGATGTTTCTAATTCTCCTAATTCTCTTGACAAAACGGTTTTATAAATAATCAGGCCTTAATTGTGCGATTCCAGTTAATGCAGAGGGGAGTTAATTAACATCTGGAACAAGTTTCCTGGCCTGAGTTATTAGCAGTCTGGTAGAGAATTCAAACAATGTATGAAGTGAGGCCTATCGCCAACTGATTTTGAACAGAGCTGAAATGAGAAATGACCAAAGATGGACAAGGTGCAGCAGCTGTGCCAGGATCATGCCTGTTTTTGGTGAACAAGTGTAGACTGAGGCAAGGCATGATTGTTGTGCACTATGTGTCAAAAAATAAGCTTCATCTCTTGATTTACCCCCACTTTAAACCCTCGAGCTCTTCTGTTTGACTCCAAAAGCCTCATGGATCACAATTCTCGGTGCTCTCAGAGCTGGGGGAGGAACAATTCCACAAACATAAAGGACTATATGCTAGGAAGAAATTCTTCTCTGTGAGGGTGGTGAGGCCTTGGCGCAGGTTTCCCAGAGAAGCTGTGGATGCCTCATCCCTGGAAGAGCTCAAGGCCAGGCAGGATGGGGCTTGGAAGGTGGATCTAGTGGAAGGTGTCCCTGCCCATGACAGGGGGGTTGGAACTAGATGATATTTAAGATCCCTTTCAACCC
>VYZS01050698.1:10400-32644 GCA_013400695.1 Neodrepanis coruscans
CTGGAGAGGGACTTTTTACAAGGGAAAATGTTAAACTGAAGGAGGGTAGGTTTAGATTAGATATTAGATATTTTAGGAAGAAATTCTTTACTTTGGAAAGAGGATGGTGAGGCACTGGAACAGGTTGCCCAGAGAAGTTCCCCAAGGATGCCCCATCTCTGGAAGTGTTCAAGGTCATGCTGGATGGTGCTTTGAGCAACCTGGTCTAGTGGAAGGTGTCCCTGCCCATGACAGGGGGGTTGGAACTAGATGATATTTAAGATCCCTTTCAACCCAAGCTATCCCATGATTCTATGACAGGTCTCTGGTAAGAAGGAGAAGGATACCAAATCACAAGAGGCAGACTATGAATCTCTGCTTCATATGTCCATATCAAATAGAGAAATGAGGATGTGTCCTCTTAATCACTAATATCCCTCCAGCACAAAGGTGCTGGGCAAACCAAGGACAGATTATAAAATTTTGATGGTCCTCCTAGGTGAACCCAAAGAACTTTGTCCAATCAAAAGTGATTATTTATTTATTTTTCAATTCTTTATAAAGCTTTTGATATACATTTCCATTGCTTTTGGTTTTAAGTTGAAAATGTGTTAAAAAACAATCAAGAATTTCACTCAATAAATGCCTAAAAGCTAGAGACCTGTCTGTGTTCTCCCTTCATTCTCTTTGAAGCCATGACTGCATGGAAGCAAATGAGAAGAAAAATACTGGAGTGATAATTTGTGTGATATTACCTGTGAATCAACCCTCCATGCCAACATGAACAGCCCTACCAGAAAACACAGCACTCCCAGTGTTTTCTCCATAGCACTCGGTGGATTTGAGAGCTTCTTTGCAAAAAAGTATTTGCTATTTTCTAGGAAAGAAGTTTCCATTGCATTGGAGAGTGTCATTGGATTGGGGAATTAGCTCTGCACACCAAGCAAATGACAAAATACCATCTGAACGTCTCCCCACTGACCCAAAGGGAATTAGAGTCCATCCTGGTGACAGTGTGGTCACAGCGCTTCACATGAGTGTTGAAAGCCCTCAACTTGACCAGCTGGAATATCTGAAGGGAAAAAAACCCCGACAAAAATCAATAATCAATAGTCACAATGCAGGACTAGGACTAGGTAGGAGAACTGGCTTTTCTCTCTGAAAATCCTTCTTTTCCTATTTTTCATTATCAAAACACACTCAGAATCTCCAGTAATGTATTTTCACATATGCTTTGTGACTCTCCATATCTAGCTAGGGCAGGGATAATATGTCTGAGCCTGTTCATATAGTTGTTCACTTCTTTACCACCTCTAATGTGATGAATTGTTACTGAAGGTTTCTTATCCACGTTCCTGTTTTGGTAGAAACTCATGCTGTGTTTTATGCATGAGTTTTACACTGCTGCAGCTACAAGGCATGCAGATGAGGAATGCCTCTCCAAATAACCCCCTAGCTAGGAAATATAAACAATTCTCACTGAACTCCAGCAGAAAACCACAAATTGTGGTGCAAATTTTATTTCCATGAAGTTCTACACATGAATACAAAAGAGATGCAGAAGGGAAAGCAATTCAGCTGATGGATGTGGATGAAGCAGAGAGAAACTTAGGATGCAATTCAGGTGGACAGTATGGCAAGACTCATCCCTTTCCTAGAAATGAGGGTCACCAAGTTGAATTCTGTAAGATCCCTTAAAGGTACATCAGGTCCCATCGCAGCCAAATACCCATCAAGTCTGGGGAACATTCCTTCTCCTTATCTGATATCAAAGCAACTAGAAGAATAAGTATCACCACCTACTTTTCCCTCTCCTCTTCTTTGTTTGCCAGAGCTACAGAGCTTGTACTAAAAAGAAAGCAGTTTACTGGTGATGTAGACTGCCATTGAGTCATTCAAAGACTGCAGAAGGCCCCTTTTCCACTGATTTAAATAGGAAGAGGGTAGATTTGGATTGAAGATAAGAAAGAAATTCTTCCTAGTGAGGGTGGTGAGGCACTGACACAGGCTGCCCAGAGAAACTGTGGGTGCCTCATCCCTGGAAGTGTTCAAGGCCAGACTGGATGGAGCTTTGAGCAACCTGGTCTAGTTGGAATTCCAGTTGGAATTAAATGATCTTTAAAATATCCCCTCCAACCCAAATAATTCTGTGATTCTATGATAAACATAAAAGATTTGGGATAAAATCTAAACTGAAACCAGCGCTGGCTTCCAACTCTGAGAGAGCAGGAGGAGTTGTGCTGCTGAGAGATGCCAGTCTACACCAGTAAGAAGACTGGAATGCCGGCATTCAATCCTACACACTGAGGTGCCTACTGTTATTCCATTATCCTAAAATGAGCAGTGATTCAGCCCTGTTTGCATTTTTTGACTGGTCTGAATTTCATGTACAACTTTTATAATCTCTGTCATAATTACAAAAATTGCAAATAACATTTTAATATCAATGTTTTAAAAATTACTCAAATCTTTCATGGCATTTTTACTACATATTTACTATCTCAAATCAAATGGTTTACAACTTTGTGTTCTGAAAATATACAACACCAGCCTCGAATAATTATGGTTTTATGATAATGACAGGGAGGAGTTATAGTTACCCTAGTTAAGCTGTAATGGCTGCACAGATGCTGGGAAAAACTATTGTACAACATGTTTTGCCACCATAATCATGGCACCTGCTGGCTCCACTAAGGTACATGCAGGAGCATGTTAGCATTCCTTTATGAACATTGTTTTCAAGGATTATGATTGGACCATAAACATTCACTTAGGGATAAAATATCAGCACCCAGGCTTTAAAAATTACCTTGGGAAATATTCCACCAGTTTTGCATATCTGGATTTCAGGAACAAGTTTATGAGAGATCATATCTGCTTTTTGAAATTGTTATAAATCCAAAGTGAGACTTTTTTTAGCCTTTAGTTTCAGTTACTGGAATTTCAGTGAGGTAAAACACCTCCAAAGAGAACCACTGGTAAAAATCAAAGTGGGCATTATTTTTTTCTTAAGGGCCATGACTTTTAGTGAAGGAGAATATTCCCAAACTTGTGACCCAGCTTACTCCTTACTTTAAATCTTTGTAGTCCATCTGACAGAGTATGAGTCAGAGAAGACCAGATACTATGTATCCTACTCTCCTCCACTGAATCTGCTCTATCTTAATATTAAAGCCCTACTAATGCCTTAGGCAGCTGGAGCTGACCCTTTGAACTAACATCTCGTCTGTAGTGGATGCCTCATGTATATGCCTATTGATGTATTTTAGAGTGGAGATAATTTTTTATTTTGGGTATCTGCTCCAGCTTCATGTTCCCAAGAAAACACCTATTGTATGTTTTTTCATGCCATGTATCTCCCCCTATGCCCCGCTATAATGTCTTGTTATATTTCACAGGAAAAGGCTTCTTATGTCCATCTTTGTCAGAATTCTAGGAGCCACTTAAGCATCACTTTAAAGGGCTCTTTATCACTGAGGCAAATTTTCCCATAATTGTGTTCTTTAACTCCAAAGGCGTTTGGGGACATACTTTGTATGAAAGATGTTATAGAAAACAAAAGTTGCATTGCTAGTGGTTCTGCTTTTTTATTTCCACGCAGGGAAAAACTCTGCACACCAATTTGCTTTCTCTTTTCCCATTTCCTCCGGGGGCTAGTTCCTGGGACAGAGCTGCCTTCAAATAATTTAATTATCGTGTGGCACACACCTTTTAAGTCCCCCCTGAAATGGTGCGTGATGCCTTTGGTTTACATCACTTGTTGGAAAACACTCCAAAGCATTGAAAAACTATTAAATTGTTACAGTATTGGATGCCAACACACAGGGCTATTAGTCTAATTCATCCTTCAGATCAAAGCCCACACAGGCAGCTCTCCTGCCTACAGCTATTTTCCTTTTACTTTCCTGCTTGACAGTAGTCCCTCATATCCCTCTGTTCTACTTTCTTTGAACATACACATTTTCCTTTAGTCATGGAAATATAATTTATGTCTATTATATTGTATTATAGATTGCAGATCAGGACAAGCGTGCATTACTGCCTGGAACGTCTGTTTATTGTACGTCGGGTTTCTAAAAATAAATAAATAAAAAGCCACCCTGCTCCGCTGGGGAGAGAAAAATACGGCGGGGGAGCACTCGGAGGCTGGGGGGAGCTGCACTCTGTTCTCAAAGTTTAATTTCCAAGTAAAGACCTTGAAGCATGATTTATTAACATCATGCTGTTTGCTTTTGTCACGTTGTGGATGTGGCGGGGGGAGCGCTGGCCCCGCTCCAGCCTGGACCACCCAGCGCGCTGAGCGGAGCTACCGGCACTGCACACCCCTGTTCAAAGGTTCACCCCCAATTCACCCGCTCCATCAGTCACCAGCCACTCGGCTGTGCCACCCCGTTGGGGGCAAGAGCAAGAACAACAATAACAACCCTTCCAAAAAAACCAATATCCTAACAGACGGGCTGTCTGGGACTCGAGAATTGCAAAAACAATCCCCACCCCATCACGGAGAGTGTGTGTGCACGGAGGAGAAAAGAGTGTGAGGAGGGGGGAGAGAGGGAACGAGACAGACAGAGGGGAGGGAAGAAGGGAGGAGGGAGTCCGAGCTCTGGGAAACATCACTCCATCTCTCTCACTCCACAGGAGCTGAGCCAGGAGCAGGACGATGTTTGACAACACGCAGTACCCCTATAACTGCTTTAATTATGATGGGGATGATTATCCTACCTGTAGTTCTGATGAAGAGAAAAAATTCACCAGACCGGCTTACAGGTAAGATGAAGTTTTTCCAAGTCCTCCTGTCTGCGGGGAGGTTTCTAAGCTCTGGGGTGGTGGGATCACAGCTCTCAGGGGAGCGTGGGACGTCTCCTCAGGTGTGTGTATTGTGTCTGGCCACAGTGCAGACTCCATAGTGGTCAGATTTCTCTCCTCTCCACGTTTGAAGTGTTCATGATTTGTTTCCTCCCATGAGGGGTCACAGCAATTCTGGCGTGCCCTTCAGCCTCCAGATCTCAGATGGTCTCCAACCTCCAGGACCTCTGGGAAAAGGGGAATTAAATGTGCAATGTGCTGGCAGGTGAAATGGATGCAGACAATCCCGGTGTGGTGGGAAGAGGTGCAGCGTAGATAGAGAGACCCAAGGTCCGTTCCACGAGCAGGGAATGTCTCCAGTGACAGTGTCTCTGAGCCTGGTCTGTCTCACTGCAGCCTTCCTGCTCAGGGAAACTTTTCAGACAGAGTTTGAGAGGTGTGCAATCCTCCTGTATCCAAGCCCTCTGCACTGAGTGCCAGGGCAGACAGCCCGGTTGGGAGGCAAGTGCCTGGCAGTCACACCTCTGTGTCACCTGGGGTCTCATTGAGGACAGGTAGTGACCATGATCAGGGCTTCTCCCTGCAACACCTTGGGTCAGGGTGCAGTTCCACGGAGAGAACTTTTGGAAGCAGGATATAGACACACATGTACCCATGTGGTCCTAAAAACAGTCTGTGAGTAAGGCGATGGTGTAACAGCAAGTTTTCCTTTTTTCAGCTACATTGCCTTAATTGCAATGGCCATCCAGCAAAGTCCTTCAAATAAAGTCACCCTCTCTGGCATTTATGACTTTATAATGAAGAAATTTCCTTACTACAGATCAAATCAAAGAGCCTGGCAGAACTCCATCCGACATAACCTATCGCTTAACAGTTGTTTTGTAAAGGTAAGATCAGTAACTGTGTATTTACATACACACTGTACATGGCTAAAAAAATATAGGCAGCAATAATCGCTTTCCTAGGAAAAGAAGGGAAACAAACAGCTGAGCTGCAAATCACTTAAAGTCTCTCTGAGTTGTCAGTTTTAGAGATAAGGAGTATATCCTGTCTGATGTGTGCTAATAGATAACAAATTGAGGAAGATGGAGTTTACATCTTACTTGTATAATGACAGAGAATAGGCTTAAAAGTCTTGTCATATGTGTTTACACCATTCTTGAATGTAAATGAATGCAGATGCTAAGCAGCAGCATCTGTAACACATACAAATACTGAACTGCCTTTAAATAAATACAGGTTCCCAGAACAGAAGGGAATGAGAAGGGAAAAGGAAACTATTGGAGCTTTGCAACTGGATGTGAATCCATGCTGGATCTTTTTGAAAATGGGAATTACAGGCGAAGACGGAGGAGGAGAAACGTGAAAAGGGAACATAAGGAGCAGAGACCGAGCACAGTGAAAAGTCCTTCATCCTCCAATATCTCTTCTATGGATTCTGCTTTAAACAACATTTCATCTTCTGAAAGTAAACATGAAAGAATTGAATCAAGCCCAAAACTTCTGGAGCCTTGTGGGTTTGCTCCAAACAGCGTGACCAACGGGCAGAGCCTCAACAATTCCTCCCTGGTAAAATCGGATTCTGAAATTAAATTTAGCATTGATTACATCCTTTCAGCCCCTGACCCTCTGCCTGTCCTGAGATCTCAATATAATATGCAAGAAAATAAATACCATCTACTGGAGGCTCAGCATATTAATCTCCAGTTCTGGACAATGTGATGTTATTTATTTGTGGTAACAAAGTCTGAGTTGCAGTTTGTTCAGCAGCCTCATGTCACTGAAAATCAGCTGCCTGCCTCCTTATTTTCCTCCCAAGCAGTACTCAGAAAGGGTTACTGACTCACCAGCTGATGCTCTGTCTGTACCCAAAGAACTTTGCTAAGATTAAAGCATAAATAACAGTTACCAATATCAGTTTTCACTACTTGAAACTTATGAAATTCTAAGTTTATTTTCCAAACTGTCTTGAACATCGTTTAACACCACAAAAAATTTCCTTCTTAAGCAGAATCTGACAGAGAAGAGACTTGTTTATCACCCGTTGCTTTATTAAAGACAAAGTGAATTTGATCCCACTTTGGTTGTGGAAATTAGGATTAACTCCACTGAAGTATATAGGTCAGAACTTAAGCTGATCTAAAATCATGTAATTCTGTTGACTTACACTGGCTGGGAGTGTGGGGGGGTGGGAATTTGTTTTCTTGAAAGGAATCACAGAAAATCACTCTGTCTTCCCTAATGTTTTCTTTTAACATGTTTCAAACTGTTTTGCAGATTTAATTTGTAATTCATAAGAAAATGTGGTTATTAATAAATGTTTAAAATATATTTTTGTTTATATTCAGGGCAGAATTGTTTAAATTGTTGCAGTGAAGTTGAAGTGAATTATTAAAAATAATTCCAAGATTGCTAATTGCAACTCTGCCGAACTCTGGTAGACTTTAATAGGTAATGTGACAAAGGCATAGAGACTCTTAATGCCTTGATTAAAAAAATGGCCCACACTTATCCCCTCGTACTATCAGAAAGCTTCCTGAGATGTTGCAGGAAAGTCCTTGAACATATTTCATTTACCAAGTATGAAGGGAGATCAGGCTTTACAAGGAGCTGTATCCAGTGTTGAGCAAAGCTAAAATTCCACCTACCAGCTTTGAGACAAGTTGTATGTTCCTATTAAATAGATTTTTATTGATCCTTCTTGCAAGCAATTACCAAAGTGGTGCTTGATATGATTTCAGCAAAGCTGGTGAGATTTATAATTTCCAGATATCAATGTTAGCTCATGAGCTCCATTTCTAAGAGAGTTGTTTCGTTACCCTTTACACACAGTGGGAGATTTTGGAACAGAACCCGATGGACAATGATGAACTGTAACAAGCATTTAGGAACTTGCTTTTATACTACTTGTTCCCAATGAATTGCTTCCTAACAACAGCATTAGTAAAGGCTCCAAATAAGCCTGGGTTTGATTTGGCTACTATAGTTTTCATTTACTGCAGATAAAAGAAAAAAGGCAAGGATTCTGATGATTTTAAGCAATTAAATACAGATAGATAAAATTATCTTTTCAACATGAACTAAGGATAAATGAAGGTATGTGAGATAAGATTCAGCAAAATTGTGCTAGAGGTATGCTCAGGCATGACTTGAATTTTTATGCAGAAGCTTTGACATTTCACTAAGTTATTTTATATTGTGTGTAATATATACTGTACATTTATACTATATATTCTTATATATAGTTATTGGGAAAGGGAGCAATATCACTGCACTTATATGTTGTAAAAATGCATGATGTATGTTGTCATGATGCTGAAACTCCTGCCATATACTTAAAATTTACCATCAGTGATATTTCACACTGATTGGTAATAAATGCTCATTTTTTGGAAAACTGTAAAACTTGTAATCTTCAGGCATTTGCACAGCATGCAAAAAATCTTTACTTCTTCAGAAAAGAGAAAATGGAAAATCATACCAGTTACATCACTGTATGTCTTCCAAACTTTGAAGGGATGATTTCTTGAGATTACATTCTGCCTTCAAACGTGAGCTTCCAATTCTCTGTGAATCAATGGTTGTTCTGGGCGATTATCCAAAAAGCAAAATTTGACTCGTTAGACCTGATTGATCTGCTGCTTACACTGTTGTCAGAAAATGAAGAAAACTTCTGGGGTGACTGGACAGATGGATTCTCATTTGAAGAGGGACTACTCCATTAGTATTTATGTTCAGTAATAAATAAGTGTGGAAAGAGCATGTGCTCATTTAGTGCTTCAGTGTCTGCATGTACTCACATGTGGGTTGGTACCTGTGCACTCCAGGATCCTGCCTGCAGCTGTATATTCATGCTCTATATGCAGATTTTTTTCCTGATTGTTTTAAACATGGCATTGCTGCCATGTTACAGGCTGATAGTTACAGTGCACATCTCCAGTATATTTGAAATACATATTTTCTGCTGTGAAACATGCAAATATGATTGTTACTATGTGTTTTTGGTAAATGCCGTTAGCAAAAGGTACCTCAATGACAGCAAAAGTTCCTCCTAAGCAGCACCTTACCCAGTTGAACACAGTGGGCTGCTGAGACCAGTGGAGATACAATTAAGCAGTGTAGGATTAATGTATTAGGAAAGGCAGAAATACACCCAAGTGGTTTTACAGAAGAGATCCAAAACCATATTCAGTGAGATGAATTAATATTCACAAATAGCCATGTCCTTTGCTCATAGTGAAGTGCCTGCTAGGAGAGACTGTCATACCTGAGTTTCCCTAACATATAATCAAAGAAATTTGTGTACAAATAGGTGTTAACATTTGTTTTGCAAAGGATATCAATCATATTTCAAAAAATGAAGGGACATATTTCAATTTACGCAGTATATTATATTCTGACAACTCCAGAAAGGTTTCCAGCACTTAAAGTGAATGGCATTTAATATAGAACAACATAACAGGGGTGAGGGCTAGATGTGACCTTATTCAAATGTCGTAGCCATTACAAAGCCATTCCCAATGTAATTATAATTAAATACTTTATGCCTTTCTTGCAAATCCTCTGATCGATCATTGATATTAACATTAATATTGTATTACCCCCAAGCAAATGTCTCCCACACAAGTGTTATGGATCACCAGGTTTCCATTAACAAAGTTGTGAGCTATTGCTGTATGCTGGTCATGGATAAATTTACGTAAATTACTTTTTCTCAGAGAAGAAGGGGAAAAGTCTTGGTTTCTTTCTTTTATCCCTGCACTCTGAGTCCAGAGCTATTCCTTCAGCTTCATCACAGCCTGTCAGCCACTTATGTAAAACCATAATGAAAGGAAAAAAAAATCTTACAGGACCATCTCTCTCTCTGGCCTGTGTTGAAGTAGGTGAATGTTTTCCTGATGTAGCTGGTTTGGCACTTGGGTTAAAAGCTGAGTTGATTTCAGGGCTGAGAAGTGCAGGGTAGGGGTGTGCACCCACCAAAACCATCAGCAGGCTGGGAAAGATGGGCACAGCAGCCCGAGTGAGGGAAGGCTTTGGTGTTTGGCACAATTCCTCATCTCAAGGGATCTTCCTGACTGCAAAGCCCCAGAATGAGCCGTGGTTTTCCTAACCCCATGAGAGCTGCTTCACTTGGGATCTGATACTGCCTGTCCCAAGCCTGAGATGAGGCAGGAGGCAGGGACAGGGGAGCTGCCCTTCCCTGCTGGGCTGGGGACATAGTGTGGGGAGAACAAGCCTTTTGACCTCCCCCTTCAGGATCATAAATACCTTTGCAAAGGAAAGATGAAAGGTTTCTTTCTGGGGAGAGGCAAGACTTGGCCTCTCCGAGGGACCCTGGAGTGGCATTGTTTATTTATCCTTTTAAAGGAAGGCTTCCCATGATAAAACAAATATTTTCATGGAGGCACACTGGGTTATTGTGCAGCAATTTCACTTCTAATGATTTAATTTCTTAGGGCTTTTTCACTGGTGTCACAGAAATGGTTTTTGCACAACAAAATGATAATCAGCCTCAGAATAAAATTCAAAGTACTTGGGCAAGGATACAGCACTTTTTTTCTCCAACAACCAATGAAGAGAGGCCACATAACACCCAAGGCAGGCCAATAATTGATCTCACAGGAACCTCTCCCTCAGCAGAACCTCCTGTGAATTATGAGAGCATTGTTGCAGATTAGGAGAGCTGAAAACAAACCTTTGCTTTGTCAGTAAAGCCAAGTTTCCCTATTTTTCTGCCAATCAGAGAGATCTTATTAGTTGAGACCCATTAACTCCTCATATAAAGAGAAGCTGTGTTCAAAGAGCATTTGAAGGTCAAGCCACACTGGAGAGCTGCTTCTCCCCATGCCTTTGCTTTGTTGTGCTCCACATTCCTCAGCCACACCAGCAGGTTGGTCCTCAGCTCCCATGATCCCTCAAAACTGAATCAAGATCTTTGCACTGTTTTCTGGTCACAGAGGGTTTTCCTTTTGGGAAGGACTTGCCTGTTCAGGTCCAAATCTTGTGTGTCCTTTTCCTTCTCTACCACTAGATAGGACACATTGAGAGGGGAATGGGGAAAAAAGCTCTGCTGCACAGACTGGTTGGAACTCTGCTCATGGGACCCTTGGGGTTGTGTGTCAGGTCTCAGTGCTGTAAATCAAGGGCAGCAATACTCCATGTCCCATGCACTCAAGCTCAGGGAAAAGAGGAAACCTCATCCTCATGGCCCTAAGCACACAGGGCTTTAACCTTCAGCTCTGGCAGTGTTACACAAATCCCTGTCTGTGATCAGCATTTCAGATCCCCAAGTCAAGAAATGGAAATCCTGTGCTGCTCATTGCAGCTGGCCTCTCCCCTCTCTGTCTCCTCTGGGGCATGTTCTCCTCCCTGCTGTGTGGGTGTAAATCCTTGCAAATCCATTAACTTTGGTATAATTACCTTTGGAATTGAAATAGCACGTCTGAAATGGACCTTTGCACATTATATCCGACATCTCTACTCATACAGTCTGCCAAACTGTGCCAGTACCTCATCTCCTAGACAGAATTCTCAGAGCAACAAATGATCCTTGCTCTTTACTTTGCCTCAGTATCCAGCTTCTAATTGCTTTCTCCAGAACATGGGTACCATCTGCACTGCACTGCACAAAGAACCTAGTACATACCCTCTGTGTCTATTTTAATGAGAATNTCAAGACAACAGACTGGTTGGAACTCTGCTCATGGTACAGTACAGGGACCCTTGGGGTTGTGTGTCAGGTCTCAGTGCTGTAAATCAAGGGCAGCAATACTCCATGTCCCATGCACTCAAGCTCAGGGAAAAGAGGAAACCTCATCCTCATGGCCCTAAGCACACAGGGCTTTAACCTTCAGCTCTGGCAGTGTTACACAAATCCCTGTCTGTGATCAGCATTTCAGATCCCCAAGTCAAGAAATGGAAATCCTGTGCTGCTCATTGCAGCTGGCCTCTCCCCTCTCTGTCTCCTCTGGGGCATGTTCTCCTCCCTGCTGTGTGGGTGTAAATCCTTGCAAATCCATTAACTTTGGTATAATTACCTTTGGAATTGAAATAGCACGTCTGAAATGGACCTTTGCACATTATATCCGACATCTCTACTCATACAGTCTGCCAAACTGTGCCAGTACCTCATCTCCTAGACAGAATTCTCAGAGCAACAAATGATCCTTGCTCTTTACTTTGCCTCAGTATCCAGCTTCTAATTGCTTTCTCCAGAACATGGGTACCATCTGCACTGCACTGCACAAAGAACCTAGTACATACCCTCTGTGTCTATTTTAATGAGAATGTCTTTCTTTTTGCACTTAGGGTCATTAAATTAAAGAACAGGGTAGGTCCAAGTCCTATGGAACTTGTACTGGAATTTTTTTACCCGGAGAGCTGACATAAAATAACAAAGTGAGTTGTGCTCCCTCCCACCCTAGCTACAACAGTTGGAGGCAAATCCAACTGTGAGAATTTTGCCTGAGAAAGAACTGCCGGATTTCTCCCACTGTGAAATCCAGCTGTTAATTCAAACAGAAGGGATGGACCTGACCAGATAGGCCAACTGGCTTGTTTCCATCCTAAAGTCCATTGTGTTCCACAAGTTCCTAAATTTATGGTCATGAAGGTCTTCCAAGCCCTGTAATGAAGTATGGCATGCAATGTTTTTGTTGTGGAATGTGTGCTGCAAAGGAAAAAGAAGGTTTGAATTTATCTTTCAAATGAAGATCCTGGAATCTCTCAGGATAAACAAGCTAAATTAGGAATCAAATACACCATGTTTCTCACCATAACTATGAAACTGAAAATAGCACTTGCTGAGCACTGACAGAGAAGAAAACTACAAGTTGCAATAATCCAAATCAATTTTCTTTTTCTTGTGCTCTCTGTGTTCTCTGGGGGTTGGCACTGAACCCTGCTATGGCAGCAACAGGAGCACCATTTCATCTTTTGGAGATGGTTGTTCTGCAGGAGTGTTTCGGAAAAAATTTTGCACTGCTGGTCTCCATCATCAGCGTTTACATCAGGCACATACCATCTTGTCCTGCCTTGAGCAGGTTGAGAATAAGATATAGAAATATTCTTTTACTTGTCAGCCCACGTGGTACAGCTCAGGGCAGGTCTTTCAGTGCTACAGCTCCACATCCTAAATGTTCTGCACAAAAGCTGCTCCCTCTTAGGCCTTTATTGGAGACATAAGGAAGAATTAATAGGTTTGGAAGTTTGTTCACTTTTCATGCTGATATCAATGGTTCTAATTAAAAATAATTAAAAAAAAAAAAAAAAACAGTTAGGCTTCTTGAAATTTGCACAGCTAAAGAGCACTATTCTGTCCTGCAGTCATTAAAACTTTTTGTCAGCATTAGCCTTACAGCCCCACCTATGTGGATCTAACTGTCCCCTGATGCTGCAGTATCCATAGCTGCTCATGGTGAAACACTGTCATATTTTCCTTGTCCAGGAAAAAAATTAGGATATAATCAACTTCCCTCTGAGGCCTAAAAGCTCTGCTGACCATTAGCCATCTGTCCCAAGCAAGATCTGCTCTAGATGAAAATCCTTTTGGAGGATTCATGCCACAGATATGTATTCCTACAACAAAATTGCTCCCTATCTTCCCCTCTTTGCCCCAAGGCATTACAGTGTGATGGTATAGACCATATCCAGCACCCTCTGCTGCCAACCTGTCCTTCCAGCATGGCCTTTCTGAGACTGGGGAAAAGAAGCAGCACTTTCCATAAAAGTAAATGTGGAAAATAACAGGTGCAATGAGCTGTGTTTCATGATTAATCTGTCTCGATCTTTTCAGAGGCTGAGAGCTGTATGAGCAATTATCAAACCCTGGGAGGCACTTCAGTACTAATCAGCCCATAACATTTTTCTGCATTGAAGCATCTGGGACTGGCTACATGGCTTGAATCCTGACTCTCATGAAATGAATGAGAGTTTTGCCATTGGGTTCAAGGGATCAAAACTTCATCTCCTACTGCAAGGACCAGAGATTAATCAGATTAAAGGCCATGTGGACTGCAGAGAAAATTAAATACCTTCTAGCGGTTACTTGGTGTCTTCTCAAGACAAAATAGCAGCTTTTTTCCACAGGTTTCTTTGGCTCTGTCTTTCAGTCAGACAAAATACTTCCTGAATTCAATGGAAATGTGTCCAAATAGGGAATAAATTCCCTTAAGCCCAAGGGCTGAATACAGCAGAACCAGATGTTGGCATCTGGGGTGAGATTCCTGGTGCAAAGATGTTTGTATGTTCTTTTAGAGCACCTCTGCTCTGGGGCTGGTGTACACACTCGAATAAACAAGTCACACTAAGCTCTTATCCAGACTTGGGATCTCAAATTTTCTTTCAACAGGAAACTATCCCAAGATCGGCTACAGTTTGGCAAAGGGATGACACTGTATTACTTTCTATTTTGTTTTGCTGTTGTTGAAATTACAGGAAAATAAATATTTTCAAGATGATACATTGTGTATCCCTAATAAATACCAGGGGTATTTAATATAAACTATGGACACATGGTTTGCTTTGTTGTTCTAAGTAACCATTTCCTTTTAACCAAATGAAAAGCCAGTTGTGCTGTGAGATTATAAATTAGCAGCTCTCATATGGCTTTGTGCAATTGTTTCTTGAAGAGCTTTAGGCTACTTCAGACAAAAATTTCAAATAAAATGTGAATTCATTGAACTGTAACTTGTGGTATTAGATTTATAATAAACAAAGGTAGGTCACATAATCATGTCATGGAAAACAACATTTTAAAATTCAGGGAGCAACATTTTAATCTATCTTAGTTTCTGATCCTGAAAGCAAGAGGAAGCTTGGCTCTTTCTGCTTCCTAGTGCATGAAAGCAAGACAAGCCTAGACTGCGTGGAAAGCACACAGCCAGGCATGCACTTCCCAACAGGTTTTCTAGGAGTGGGAGAAGAGAAGGCAGATTTCTTCCAACCAGAGAAGAAACCACCCAAAGGCTGGAGCGGCCTGTTCCCATGCCAGACCAGGATGGGTGGGTCCAGCAGAGTGAGGAGGGAGTCTCTGATTTGGTCCTCCTTCCACTGCTGCCTCATGGCTTATCCTCACCCCTGCTGGGGGCAGCAGCTGGGGAAAAGCTGAAATCAGGGCTGGCTGCAGCGGGAAGAAAAGGAGCTCTAAGGGCAGCAGATTGCTGGAGGAATCTACCTGATTTCCAGTCTCATCTTCACAAAGGACTGATGTCAAAGTATCTGTCCCCTGCCAATGCACACTTACCTTGATGTGGCAGACGTGAAGCTATTTTCTTGAAAAGGTCCCACTTGCCTTTAAAGGAACCTCATAACTGGGATGGGAAACACATATTTTCCACAGGCATGATCTCCTGTGTTGTTTCATAAAGACACTGGGGAAGATCTCTGTAACCTGGGATATGTGCACCTCAAGGACCATGCCTTAGCCTGGTCTCACCTTCTCTCCCAGTAGTGGACGGAGAGGACAAGCCACATGAATTGCTCCAGGCACCCTGTTCTCTCCCCTGGCCTTTCCCATCAGGTGACTACAGAAGGAATACAGGGCTGCTGGGGAAGATGTGAAGGAGCAGGCAACTTCATCTCTGGAGACCACTGCCTAATTCATGCCTGTGATCCTCAAAGAAAAACTGTAGCACATTTTGCCTGGTTGAAAGCAGTGTAGGATCTCCTTCTCATGAGACATTTGCTGCCCATGTGCTGTGCAGACCATGCACAGTCCCCACCATGTCCACCAGCAGTCACTGCCAGAGAAGCATCTGTAACAAAGCACTCACACCTGAAATACTCCTTGTTTGACATGTTTATTTGAAAGGAAGCTCTGTTCTTTTAGGAGATATTTTCTAAAGTAAAAATGAATAACTATGTCAGGTCTGTGCTACAACATCCTAAACCTCTAACTTGCTACTAAACGGCAGACAGGGAGACAAATTGATACACCTGAATATATAGTGACTTTCTCCTTTATTTCTAAGCCTGCCTGAACCTGAATTACTTACACCATGACAACAGCATAAGCTGAATTTGGAAGCAAAAGTAATACTCAAGCTGCAAACCCAAATGATTTTTTTTCCTGTAAGGAATATTCCTATTAGCAAATGACTTTTCTATGTCTTGGCTCTACAGCCACATGGGCATGTGCACAGCACATATGAAATTGATATCTTTGTCTAATCCAGGGTTGCAATTACTGGAGTTGAAGTCTAAAATTTTTCCAACCACCAAACTCACAAGCTAAATGACTGTACAGCTACTGAAATTGATTATCAGGCTTCCTGTTTCCTTGCTTGTGACCCAGTAATATTGACATACAGTACAAGGAAATTGCAATCAGAACTACTAGTAGCAATAGCTGGAGGCAATTACAAAAGAAGTATTGCTGGTGGTGGCACATGGACTCCTATATTAGATTTAACCATACTCTGATTATAATGCACTCATTCAAGATAGCAGGAAATTCTCTTTTAATTTTTTAAATTACAACCGAGAAAACATTTTTCTTTCCTTCTATATTTCATCCTTTTCTCTGGAATAGCCTAAATAGAAAACCTTCTGGTCTCAGAGATTGTCTATTTTGTCTCCAACATGGACAATGCCTTGGGGCAAGTAATTTTATATCTGTGTGTCTCCCCAAGGCAGCAGAGAGAATTCACCTTTACAAACCATTTTGTTAGAAACCTGCTATTGCAGCAAACTGATGTTATTGACCTTCTACATTCTCTTCATTTGCTGTCACCTTTCCTGTCTCTGCTTTAATCTTCTCTAGTGCTTGAACGTTTCATCCATCCTGCCACTGAGCAGGTGCCACAGATCGGTTTTGCACAAGGCTGAGTTTTGCCTAAATGTGCAAAAACTAACAGCTCTCTGACTTCATGTGACCTCAGGAACAGGAAGTTTAAGAAACATGAAAAAGTATAAAGAGAACTGGCATCAGGTTGCAAGACTTGGAAATGTTGTTACTTTCAAAAACTAATCTTCATGTTCCTCTTTTTCAAGAGGACGTAAAGCAAACCTGTGTCTCCGGCTAAATGAAAGGAACTTTCTATCACATATTAACTTACACTGCACCTGGTTCAGCAAACACTGTGCTGTTACAGGAAGGAGAAACATTCTACAGCAGTTTCTTTCAGAAAAAAGAAGTGCCCACAAAAAAAGCCCTTTTACTGGCAGTAAAAATGAGCAGAGAGCACCTGTAATTTCAAGAGAAAAAAAATTTCAGAGGGTTATTGAACCAGTCTCTTCACAGGATCTCCACCATGCCATGATATTTGTTCAAATCCAAGGAATCCATGCAGGAGCTTAAAATAATTTTGCCAGTGAATGCTCCCTGGAGAACCCAGCTTAGCTCTTCATGTCATATTCCCAACCCTATTCCAAAGGTGGGTAGAATACAATATCACAATTGTGCTGGCTCAACAAGAGGTGAGCTTTGATTTTTTCATTCAGAGAACTTTCCCAGGCCAAACTCAGCTCATTACATTTGCTGCAAACCTGGTCTTGGTGCCATCCTGGAGTAATGATCCATAGCCATCCATTACGCAGAGGCTGAGAAAAAAAAAGTGGATTTTCATGGATCGTGGCTTCTTGACAGGCCAACCTTTTCATAGGCAAAGTTCAGCAGAAGTGGGAAAGTTGTTTGGGTTGTTGGGGTTTTTCCTATTCACACATACAACTTTTGAGAAAAAAATCTTTTCCTAATGAGCTCTGCCGTCCTCTATCCTTCAGAAGTCCCTGGAGCTTTGCATGTATGACTAAGCCACAGCAAAAACTAGCTGTAAGTGTGGATAAAGCAGATAAATCCACTCTGTAATTACAGACATCCTTCACCTGCAACTGCTGCTGAAGGTGTAAGGCAGCATCTGTTGGGGCCACTATAAACACTAACAAAGATGCAGTGTAGGACTTTCTATCTCTTTGCAATGCCAGATGTTTGCAATTCAAACAAAAGCTTCACTCTTAACAAACCCTGACTCTTTAAACTTGGAAACCTTCTGAAACTTAAGAAAAATGAATATTTAAGAAAGTGAGGAGGCACATGTGCCAAAATACTATGAAAGTGACTTTCCTTAATGAACTCTTTCTTCCTTCAAATGCGACAGTGGAGATTTCACTGTTACCATGAGGTGCCTAGGAAAAAAATAAGACAAGTTCAGAAGATTTGTACAAATGTAACCCAATCTGCTGATTTTCTCAAAGTCTTTTGCGTTGGTCATGACAAAGTGGAAGATGAGTGGGCAGTTGAGTGAGCTTGTCCTATCTTCTCCATGGCTCATATAGAGCCAGACTCTGTTACACTGAACCAGGTGCTAATCTCCTTTTACTTGCAATACAAAAGTTAATGGGAATTTCATGTTGATTAAATGTGTGTAAAATGATGCTTGAAATGAAAAGACCCCAGTAAACTGACTTGTCATCACTAAAATCAGTTTAAATTGCATAATGTTTTTCTTGTTAAAATGATTAGTCCTCAATCAGAGTAATTTAGGGGGATAGCTGAGTTATTTTCAGGCAGTCTTATGTTTTATTCAAGAAAACTCCTTTATATTTGAATTATTTCCACAAACTGATGCAGATAATTGCTTAATGCTTTATCATTCTAATTTATAATCCCTCAGCATCTGAACAGTGTTAATGGGAGCAGAACTTGGCAAAGCTACACGTACAGTTTTTTCCCCAATGTTTTCCATGCTGAAGAGAGAACACGTCAGACAATGAGGAACACAAACTTTCTGGTTTTTTGCTTGCAAAATGGTTGTGAAATAAAATTTATTGCTCTGGCTGCCACTTTAGGATGGCTTTCATGTCACTTTGGATTTAATACATTACATTTTAGCCAGGTTTAACCCCAGTCAATAGGCACACCTTGGTTTCCTGAGATAAATAACTTGACTAGCAGCACGAGGACCCAAGACTCATTTGTCCTTCATAAAGGTTTGTTTTGTTTGTTTAAATATTAGCATCTACCAGTTGTGCAAAATAGACCTTTTTCATTAGTTGTTTGATCATGGTGGGAAAAGCTATTAATTTAGTCAATTCCCTGCAATGAACTGTGGGGTTGCTACCGAACCACAAACTGATGAAAACAATAAATGCTAGACTGTATTAACTGTAAAGGTTAATCCATAAATCAAAGGGAAATGTCAGATGCCTTTTAACATTGATTGAGATGTAATTTGGTGTTGGTAGTGATATGTTTCTTACATATATTCACAAATGTACTCAATTTCTGTTAGGAGTCCAGGTCTTTGTAACTTAAAACAAATTAAGTAGTTTGCTTTATTTATATAACCATATAAAAATTGATTACCTCATCCTATTCGAGTTACAACATAGCACCAATTTTAAAATGAGTGAACATTAATATCCAGATCTTCTTCCAGGGTACATTTGACTTGGTATAAAAATGAATACGTTCTTGTTTTTCCTGAAAGTATGCCATTACCTTAAATATGTTTAAGGCAGTTTTCCCTTTTAATTTTTGAGGTTGACTCATGTTTTTCAAATTACACTGTAAGAATTAGCCTTTGTATAAATGCGCTCAGAACTGTAGAACATATTTTCTATATTATGGATACATCATATTTAAATATAAAATATAAAACAACAAATATGAGGAGGAAATGCCACAAATTAGATCAGGATGGAATATAGTAACTGACGCCAAAACAGCAAGAAAAAGATCATTACAGTCACTCCTGGAAACCTTTCTTTCCACGTCTCTTCATAAAAGAACTGTGAGGCCAGGGAATTCCTCACTTGGTGAAATTGAGAATCAGATCATCAGATCTCAGAATTTAAACAAATAAAACCAACCCTTCTTGCTTTATCTATCCAAGGAAACTGCCAAAACAAGTTCTCAAGAACAGAAGCATAGCTCAGAGGTCACTATTAGCCAAAAAATGGGAGCTACTCATCTTCTTTGCAAGCTGTCACTTGTGTGGGCAGGGTGCTGAGGCTGCCAAAGCTGGGAGCACTCTGCACTTCCAAACACTGCAAACTCCTTGGCTCAATCATTATGTCATATTTCTGTCTTAGAGAGAATCACAAACGATTTGGTGTAATAGTGTAATCGCTGCAACAAGTCCATGGGAGTCGTATTTTAAAGACGGTTGGGTAGATCACAATCATTTTCTTCTGCTTAATTTAGCAGAGCCAACGGTGGGAATGTTTTCCCTCAAATTCCTGAAGGGCATTGATCCAAACAGGTATCAAGAATGCTTCTAGTAAGATTAAGGCTTGTAAGGACACAAGACTCAGTCCATTTAAAAATGTTCCAGAAGTTTTTCGTTCTGCAGTGATGGGACTCTTTGAAGCTTAGCAACAGCAGAGTATGTCAGCAATGGAGATAGACCAGGCAGCACCTTCCCATGTGGATAAGCCAGTTAAGTCTTTATGGCTTTAAGCTCTGAGCTACTGCCTGAACAACATTAAAAAGGATATTTTATTGTCTGTCTCTCTGTCTGTGCACACATATTACAATGAGAGAATACAGATTCCTTACTTAGTTTTCATATGTGCTTGGAAACACCTCATGACTGTAATGAGACATTGCAGCAATGCTTCACTTACCTCCAACAGATCTTGGCCTATATATGAAATTTTGGGAGGGACATTCCAGGACACATGTGAATCACAGAATCATGGAATCACTTGGGCTGGATGGGATCCTAACAATCACCTTGTTCCAACTCCTATGCCATAGGCAGGGAACATTCCACCGAATCAGGTTGCTCAGAGCCCCATCCAGGCTGGCCTTGAACACTTCCAAGGATGGGGCATCTAAAGTGCCTCTGAACAACCTGTTCTAGTGCCTCATCACCTCTCACAGAGAATGACTTTTTCCTTGTATCCAGTCTAAATCTCTACTCTTTCAGTTCAGATCCATTCTCTCTTGTCTTGTCACTCTTTGCCCTTGTAAAAAGTCCCTCTGCTGCTCCCTCGTAGTTCCTTTGGGCACTGGAAGGCTGAATCC
This sequence comes from Neodrepanis coruscans, assembly GCA_013400695.1. Lineage (NCBI taxonomy): Eukaryota > Metazoa > Chordata > Aves > Passeriformes > Philepittidae > Neodrepanis > Neodrepanis coruscans. The sequence continues at coordinate 31,153 of VYZS01050698.1, forward strand.
CTCTCTGCAACTCCTGCTGTCCCTTACAGCCTACTGGACACAGGTTAGATCAAGGGGCAGCAAAGAAAGGCAACGTCCTCTATCTCGGCTGGATGCATTTTCTCCTCCTGCCCTACCCTGGCAGCTCCTCCCACGGAGCTTATGGAGCCTGAAAAAGCTGAGGAGAAGGCAGGGAGCACGGGGTGGCTCTGTGAGCAGGGTGGGAGATCTGCACGGCACTGGCATTCACTAAGCCCTGGGGACAGCCTGCCGTGCCTGTCTAAATTAGGTCCTCAGAGGAAAGCAGAGAAGGAAAGATGCAGAAGGAGATTAAGACCACCCTGACCTCCAGCCAACTCCCACGGCTCTGCATTTTGTCCTCAGAAGGAAGTGGGAAAATGTCTTTGTAATCTGAAGCAACGTAGTCAAACATGAGCCCCAGATCCTCTGCAGGAAGGCATTCTGATAAACATTGCAATGTATTTGGCTGAGAAGAGCAGATTTCTAGGCTAACGTAAGTCCCTCTCTCTGTCCATGCTCTATCTGGGTCTTTCTTTCATTTTTGGCTTCTTCTCTTAATATAAGATAACTAATTCAAAGATTTTTCAGATAAATTTGCCTTATTTATATACAGTGCTATAATCAGATGCCCAATGCTTCTCACCTTCAAGGATGGAAACCTAATGAGTGTATAATCAGCTGCTCCACAGCCACGAGTTCCTATGCTTTTTAAACTAGCTTCAACAACTCTGAAATCCTGAGCGTAGATTAGTGGAGCCCTGCTGATCCACATGGCTATTGTCTCTGGAAATAAATGAAAATCATATTAATATTCACAATGTCATTCACTCGTATGCTAATTGGAAGGATTGCAAAATAAACTACAAAGACAAGAACAAAAAGACATGTGGCTAGAGTAAATCTCAAGGACATGAACAATAAAGTGTTGGATGGAGAGGAACTCCTGAAAGTACCAACTTTGGGGAATTCTTCCTACCATCCTGCAGATGAACTAGAGAGGGCAGCTGTCTTACGAGTAATCATAGCCCTGTACTTGTCCCATGGGCCAGTACAAATGGCAAGGGTGACAGAAACAGGGCTAGAAAGTCTGTAGAGCTTGAGGTCCCCTTGTAGTCATGGAGAGGAGTGTCCTGCTGGGCACTGGGCTGCATCTCTACCCCTTGGTGATGAGTTTGGTTGGCCACAGGTGGGTGTTACCAGACTTTCATAGCAGTCAGCTGTGGATAAAAACTGGGTAATTATGTGTAGGCCTCCCTATCTGAAGTTGTACAGGATGCGGCAATAGCAGCATCAGCAGCGTATGAAGAGTAACACTGGGGGTTGCCCTGCTGCTGTCCTCCTGGGATGCTTGAAAAACAAATATCAAGAATATTTTCCCTTTAGAATGGACCATGAATTCCTCTGTTTAACTGAATTAATTTCATATATTAAATAAATCAATGAGCAAAGAAAAAAAAAAAACAAACACAAAATACCCATGAAGGAAAGAGAA
>VYZS01050704.1:0-27664 GCA_013400695.1 Neodrepanis coruscans
ACGTGCCTGTGGCCACGGCGCTGTGCGGCCGTGGCGCCGTGCGGCCACAGTGCCATGTGGCCCCGGCACCATGCGGCCATGGTGCGACCCTGGCGCCTGCCGTGGCACGGCCCTGGCACCCGCCGCACTGTGGTGTGGCCCCGGCCCTGCATGCGCATGCGCACGTGGCCCCGCGCGCCCGCGGACAGTGGGGAATGGGGGGAGGGGGGGAAACGGTTTTATTTTCTAACCCACAACAGCTTGGCACTCAGTTTCACGCCTGAGAATACGAATCAAGCCCTTCTGCAAGAAACACATTGGTTGAAACCAGGGTGTCAACAGAAGGTTGTCTATGAGTTGGATTCTTTATAACCCAACTAATAAAAGCAGGTCTCCTCCTACTACTTTTTTCCTGGCATGGAGACATCTGTATGGTGTCTTTATCAAACATATTATATCTATATGACAATTGTTGAATTTGCTGTCATTGAGAATGCTGTTTTCTGCAAATGAACTGAAATAGTTTCCAAAGTGAAATAAAGTAGATGAGAAATGTTTTGGGAAACTGAGTTAAAACCACATTTGTTCTTGTGTGCTTTCTGTGTCATTCTCTTCTATGCAGTTAATCTTAGGTATCATCCTAAGCTTCTTCTCTTCCATTTTCACATGTTATCCTTTTCTGTCTAGGACATACCAGTGACGACTCTAACATAAATGCTTAGCTCCTCGAGTCCCTTTACAAGTGACAGCAGTTGAGTATCTGTACTACCTGTTGTTCTTAGGATTGGGCTCTTGTGTTGCAACAGCCTACCCCAGAATGACTTGTAGAGGCTTTATACAAAACAACCAGATCAGCATGCTTGTGTGGAAGCTGCAAAACAAACAAGGAATCTCCTATAGCTGGGAAATGCCATATGTGTATGAGAATAACCCTCTCATTAAGTTCTGAACACAAAGTCCCACCAGAGAATATCATAAATCCATGTGATATCCCTGAATGCTGGATTTTTCATTTAAGCATATGAAGAAGCTGAAAAATGTGTACAGTGAAAATCACATGTACTCCAAAGCAGCTCCATAGCACTTGAAGCTGGTAATATCTGAAATATCTGTGTAGGCAAAAGTGACACATAAAGATGTGCTCTGACCCAATTTATAATGAAGGGTAATGATCATACTGCATCTGAGAGAAAACAGGGTAGTGTTTGTACATCCAAAGATTCTCCGATTATATCAGAAAATGTATGGAATACATTACAATTGTGAATATTCCTTTGACATGTTATTTCAGAAAAGGCTATGAGAGTGGGATAAAATATAGGATTCAGTCTTTTGGTCTGCAGTCATAACCATCCCAATTTCCATTGCTGTCAAAGATGAAGCAGAGATGTTTATATTACACAGCCAGTTGTTAGAAGATACAAGTATTCTGACAGAACGAAGGTTTTCAGCATAAACCTTTGCAATCTTTTCTAAAACACTGTGCTTTCTGGTACTTGTTTGGAGTTAACTGTTGAGCACAGAAGGCTTTCAAAATGCTCCTTTAGTGCATTCTGCAGGTGCATACTTGTGCACACTTAAATGGAAGTGATTGTCTTCAAACTGTTGTGAACAGGGTCCCCAGAGGAGTGGCCACAGCAAGAAGACTGACAGAGTTCAAGAAGCATTTGGACAATACTCTCAAGCACATGCTATGGCTCTTGGGGATCATCCTGTGCAGAGATACGAACAGACTTGATGATCCTTGTGGGTCCCTTCCAACTCCTCATATTCTGTAATTCTTTGACGGGTTTGCTCAAGAGCTTCCAAATGTGGCTTATATCTTCAAAGGAAAAAAAAAGACTAACTCAGTCCTATGTCTGATGTTTTCTTAAGCAGCTGATCTGATGAATTCCCTCCAACAGTTATTTTTAACTGTTCTGTCCTTGCTGTTGTTTTACATGAAGGCAATGCATTCTTGTGTTAAGCAAATACAATAGAATGTTTGGGAGATTAAAATCATGAGGCAAAAAGCTGAGGTATATGCAGAAACGTGGACTTGAAGTTCAGGGAAAAAGAAGGCCATTTGCAGTGTCATTGTGTATCTTACTGCTAAACAGGTTTATGAAAAGAAGATATAGTGATAGAAGATATAAGGACTGATGTTTGGACCAAAAGGAAGGCCAGAAAACTTGTGTTTGGCAAATCCAGGTTCATGTAAGACATGTAAGACAAAGTCAGCTAACTTCTGCTAAGCCACCTTTAGAGCACATTGATATTGGAAATATCTTTCTGCTTGTTAAATTCTTCTAGATTTTAAATGGCTGAACAAAATGTGTAATTGGTGTGTAAAGTATCATCATTTCCAGCACTGTTTGGCATCTCCTTACTTTGACAGGGAGAGTGGTGACTGGTTGGACTGAGCTAGAGCTAAGTACAGGCCATCTGCTCCTGAGAAAGGGCAGGGCAATACTGAAGAAGGTGACACTGATCTTCGTTGGTCTCTGCCAGCTGAAGAGTTAGAGGAGCCAGGGGACAGGGAGCATCTAGCATGACAATGTGTGGGAGCACCAGGATGTTTTGTTTTGTCTTAAGAAAAACTTTTACCCAACAGTAGGATTGTGTCTCAGAAAGCCACCCAGGGTCAACATCCTCTGCAAGCAGGATTCCTGTCTGTGTTTCAAGCAACTCTACAGTGAGTCTGTGAGCTGATCCTTTGGCTATTTGCCATGGCGAGTTTGGGAAAAAGGGCTAGAGCTCCAAGTGACCTCAATCAATGGATGGGAGTCTGAAGTGATCTGAGCACTCTGATTCTCACCGAAGCCGATGCGGAAACTCTTCTCTCTGATCCTTGCCTGTGAGATGGCAGAAAAGCACTCCACAAAGATGTGATGGTGTAACACTCTACTGTTAGGAGCCCTGGTGCCATGGAAACTTTATCAAAGACCTAGTTAATAATGCACTGACTGCTGGTTGAGGAGAGGAAAGGGTGAATTTCCCAACGCAGCTGCTCTATTAGAGTGTCTGCTTGCCAGGTTAGCAGTCTAAATGCCACTTCCATCTTGGAAGAAGCACATGCAGACTAATGAAGTTTTAAAAATGGGCATCCTCTCTGCTATCTGTATAGACAAAGTAATGCAAAGCCCTGTCCTTTCACTCAGCACATATACAGGTTTCCAGAACAATGACAATCTTCCTAGTCAGAGGCAGCATGGCATGCTGTGTCCTGCCTAACAGGAGAGACATTCCTATGGGATATGCTTTGGGAAAGCTGGTTTACCTTTTGGTCTCTCCTTTACAGCCTCCTACTAGCCACATTGCTAAGATTGTCAGACTTCAATGACAAACACTGTGTATAATTTTTTCTTTGATAATTCAAAGTATTTCATAAGGATGCTAGAAAGTCTCAGCCCATGAAGAGGTTCTCCAGCAGTTTGAGGAGAGAGCAGGGACTTTTGGTTGTCCTGATTTTCGGTGGCTTGTGGCAGCAGCAGGGTGAAGCAGCCTGCAGTAGGGTCCAGAACAGTGACTGTCAGGAGCACCTCACCAGAGGCTTCAGTGTGATGTGGAGGTTGGTGTTTCAATCTGCCCAGCATCACATCTGGAGGCAGAGCCGCATCCAGACACTCAACACATGTATTTCAACTGTCTTCTGTCACTGCTAACCCACACTGGGGTAAAGTAACCTTAACCAAGCACAATAAAAACAGACTTCTACATGCTGTAATCGTTATACATATTCCCTCTCAAAAGAGACATGTACATTGAAAGAGTGAAGGACAAGCCAGGTATAAGAAAAGAATTGTGTAAAATCGCTTCATCATGTGGTTGCTAACAGCAGCATCCTCAGCATTTATTGCATGATGCTTGGTGATGTAGTTTGCCTTCAAATGCTTTGCAGAGTTAGCAGAGGTTCAGCCAGGGCCCTGATAAGAAGCCTGGTTTGGAGGTGGCTGAAACATGCTACAAAATGTACAGTGGTCTGTGAAATTTCTTCAGGACTCACCTTAAAAGTAGCAAGCTTAATGGTGATCCCTCAAGGAACTGAAATGTTTACTTTAGTATAATCAATACTGGAATAATAATAGTGATAATCATCATCCTTGCTGTTGTAATATAATTGCAACAAAAGCTAGCTAGATACTCTCAGAGCTTCTTGGAAGAACTTCGCTATAATTACACCTCATAGCTGAAATACAGAACCTGATACACTGATACCATACATCTGTTCTCCTGACTTTTTAACCATAGAGTGCTAGTTTATCGCTGAGCTTAAGGGTAAAAGAAGCAAGAAATAAAAGTAAAAACAAAAGTTTCCTCCACATTAAGTGCAACCATATGTCAGCCTCCAAAAGTTCTATACAGTTTTTCATTCCCAGATTGTTTTACCTTCCTGTTTATGAGACAATGCTGTTATCAAATGGGTTTAATCACAAAAGGGCTGGGTTTTGAAATGGGGAAATATTTCCTGCAGATATTATCAATACAGTACATTAAAATTAGCTGCAACGTATCAATGTGTCATAACTGTTAAGAAGACAGATTTGTGAAATAGCTGTTATTGAGTATCATCAGTCCTTTCTTGGATGAAAGTTTTCAAGAATATCAAGCCTGGAGCTAGGAAGCCCAACAGTGATTCACGTTACACATGAATATAAACTTGTTCTAAAGAAGTGTTTTTGCTGTCAGTTGTTATCTAGAGGGAAATGTAGATGACCACAGGACAGTGTTTTGAATTTCTGCCATCTTCAAGAGTGAAAGAGAGTAAAGTTTTCTAGAGCTCCCAAGAAAACAATTGCTTTGACATGAGTGTTCTTTCTAGCAGGATGTGCAGGCTTTCCACTGTATGTGTTCTTAGCTCAGAAGGTCTTCAGATACGGCATTTATCTGTACCCATGGCAGATACTTACTACAAAAGAGCACACAAGTAGGTATCTATGTCTTGTTGGGCAACTCCTCATTGAAAGTGATAGTGTTAACTTCCTTTAAATTTGCTTAGTTTAGCCGAAAGAGCATACCTGAACCAGATTTCAGCTAAATCAAGCCTCCTTCTACCAGCTACAGAGATGGCCATAATTTTAATGACCTTTGTGATTTTACAACACCTTGCAGTCTCTTCTGATTCTACAGGCATGGGAACATAGCATTTGGCTTCTTTTATGGAGAACTTTAGCATTTCAGCAGAAACCTTATGGTCTCACAGAAGACAGTGGGAGAATAGGGAGGATGTATAGATGCTTAAATTTAAAACTTAAATTTAAATTTAAATTTGAAAATCCTAAATATTGTTTTTGGGGCTCCTTTTTGTTATACAGAGCATCTTCTTTCCATTCTCCTCCCCCTACTTACTTTTCTGAGTGTCATTTCTCCTTGAATATAGGAATTGCTGTAGCTCCTGTAAGTCATCTGACACAAACACAGGACGATGGCCTTCTCTAACCACACTCCTCAGGCTTTATTTACTATTTAGAGCAAAGATCATGGGGAAACAATTTTGTTCAGCTAAACAACATTTATGTCAGGATACAGGTCAACAAATTCTACCTTACGCTTTGGTTTTCCATCTATTCCTCTTGAAGCCACTTTCCTTTCTGTAGGTTCCTGCATTTCTTGGAGGAGTCTGACAAGACAAATCTCTCTTCTTTGCTCCATTTTGTACAGCTGTGGTAGCCTTCACAGAAAAGATAAACTCTGAGGGCTGTCTTTATCACAGAACTACATTCAGAAGCAGGTCAGTTGCTCAAAGCAACTGAAGTATAGAGATGGGGCTAGAGACTGCTAATCTTTCTTTTGCCCACAGCTAACTCTTAAGTGCTCTTGAGGCAGTGGAACAGGTGGCCTCCTGGAGGAAAAACTGGGAGGTGTTTAAATGGACTTTCAAGAAAGCTGTATGCACACATACTCTATCCAGGCATGAAGGTTTACTCATGCTTCCCAGTGTGAGCTGGCCAGCAGTAAAAGAGTAGCAAATAATCTCTCTAAAAAGTTTGAGGAGTCATAAATGAAATGTCTGGGAAAGGAATTTAACTTTTTGATGCCTGTTAGGACAAGTATCAGGTTGTGTGCTGATTCCTTTCTCCTGTGGTATATGCAAACTGTGCTTTAAGGGTGCCAGAACATGTGACCAGATAGCCGCATGGCAAGAAAGTTAAACAGGTCTGAAGAGCAGCAGCAAACCTTTAAGCTAAGTTGAAAGGTTAACATAGCTGTTCCCACCCCATTTTTGCCAAGGTAAGGAGTTATATATAAACTCATGGTCTCTCCCTTGACATCTTCCTGATCTTCAAATTCTCTTTTGCACATTGACAGAAACTATCTAAGCCTGCTCCTTCCACCTGCTCCTTGAAATAGTCACTGGTCCCTTGCAAAGGGTGCACAACTTATGAGGTCCCTCTAACTTAATCATATAATTTGGTGGTTTTCTTTAAAGTCAATTCCAGCAAAGTAGGCAAAGGAACTGATACATAAATTGTAGTTATTTGGGTTTGTCGTTGGCACCTGTCCATATGGTTCTGGCAGCTAATAAAACACAGCAGGGCTGATGAGCCTTTGACATACTAATTTCTGTAGGCACTCAGCACCAGAGCAGGATCTGTCCCTCAGGTTCTCCCCCTACTCTTAATGCTCATACTGCCTTGGCTGACAAAGGATGGAAATGTCAAGTAGCCAGAGATTGGATGTGTACAGTTGACATCTTAGGTGAACTTGAAACTGTTCTGCACAACGCAAGGTTAATGCTGCTGGTCAGTAAGGTTGAGAAAGAAGCACAACCAACTTCCCAAGAGCTGTCTTTCCTGACAGTTTAGATGTGTTTTCATACAGTGCTTGAGCAATTGCTATGATGTCAAGTGATGAGGAGTAGTTTCTTGTTGCTGAGTGCTCTTTCTCCAAGTCAATATGTGGTGGAGGCAACATGTATTGTCTTGGTTGCTACTACCTTAAAATATCTGTCCCACTTCTGGTTCTGCAGCCACACCTTACTCAGTTGTGCCCACCCTTGAGGGCTAGTAGCTTGCCTCCTGCTCTGACTACTCCAACACATGGTAAAACCTTCACCCTTCTGCCTTCTAACTCTCCTTGGGCATATTTTGTCACATCCACGTATTTCATGCATCAAGCTTCTTCGTCACAGACATCTTAAGACCAACTTTGATGCGAGTTCTTAGTGCAAGGGTTTCTGTGCTATGACAAAAGATGCTCCTCTACAACCGCTTCTATACTACCTATATGCTGCTTAACTAGTACTCTCCCTAGCCAGCCTTGTTATTTCCCCCTGTGATGTTTGCACTCAGCATCCTTTAGACAAAAACCATTGTTGTCTGAGACTAAGATTGTACCTAGCCACACCTAAGTTCCACCAGCAGTTTGGAAAGTAAGGGAGTCCACTCTGAAATTCATGACTTAATGGGGCTCCATTACCCTTTTGTGTCTCTGGTTTCAGTGTAAGTCATCTTAAACAGATTCTAATTCAATGTGTCTTTGTATGTTTAATCCATGTAGTACGTAATAGAGTGGACCTTGCATTTTTATAAATTCATGATAAAAGCATTTTTGCTAATACCTCTGAGACTTGTTCTTTAAGTGATCTAACCTACTCCTTTGTGACACCCACTCAAATGCTGTTTCTACCTCTTCTCAACCCAGCAGATTGTGTTCAACTGAACCTTAAGTCCACTAAAAGCTCATCTTATTCCCTGAAATATAATTTCTTCTACTGGTACAATTACTGTGATTCAAGTTTGATAATGTATGTCTTTTATGACTAAGGATGTAGGACTTGAGTTCATTATATTATCATCCTGCTGTGAGCTTCCATGTGAATTGGCATGGGGTCATGAGGACACCTGAAGGCATGACTTGTAGGTTGGCAGTGCTAGCTCTGCATCTATTTCTTGTGTTCTTGCACCCAGTGAATTTGCCCTTACCCTTTACAGCTGCTGTTGTGAGCCAGCAGGTCACACTCTGGATTAACTGGTCTGTGTGAACACTCCAGACACATTCACAGCTTGATGGCATTCACATGGCAGCTTAAAACTCATATTTTATGCAGGGGCGCAGTTATTATATGCGTAAAGCCTGTTTTCAGCCCACTGCCCCTTCTCTACCGTAGCATTTTCTCATGGTGATTAATACCACAATCAGCTTTGCTTGCTGCTGTAAAACTCAAATTTGTGAACAGACAGGCTGCTTCCCTCTGCTGACAAGTCTGAACTGAAGGCCTAGCCATCTGAATCTTATGATGATCTTTGGCCAGGTCTTAAAATATTTTCTGCTCTTGACATCCAATAACTGTATTTTGAATAATGATGCTTGAGATTTGAAAGACAATAATTAATTAGTTGCAAACAAAATCACCCTTTTATTCTGCACAATACAGAGACTGAAAAAAAATTTACAAATTGTCTTTCGTACAGAAATAATTTGTTTAGGTGGTGAACCACCCTCAGAAGAATTGCTTTCTCTGCATTCACTTACCATTTGTGAATTCATAAAACAACAACAAACCATTAATTTACAGCAATCACGGAGAGAGGCAAAAGAGCGGTTTTCTCTCTTACATACCTTTGAAGACATCATATAAGAATTCTTTTTTTTTGAAAGTTTATATGTTCTCAGTCTTGAGAATACATTCTCAAGCATGAATCAGGACTGACTCCTTATCAACCCTTGAGTTCAAACCAGAGAATCGCGTCCGTTTTGCCTCAGCTCCTGGGTGTTTGGAATTGATGTGACCGGTCTGCCATCGCTGCTCTTCTCCGCTGGCACCAGAACGGTACTGGCTGCATCTCTGGTCCGATTCTCTACTTGAGTTTTCCTGTCAGCGGCCTGCCGCATTCCTATTTCTCCCAGTGCCCACTAGATGACGCCTCTGATTTTAACAGGAGCTTGTAGAACTGTAAGAGCGGAAGATTTCACAGCTTCACTCATCATTTTCCAAATTCTAGGTGTGTGTGTGTGATGTAAAGAAGTCTCAAGAGGAAGGAAGACTGGAAAAACATATTCACTGCTGTGTATTTTCAAGGACGGTGAGGGTGCAGTGATGTATTTTGTACTTTCAAACCAAGTCTCTCCTGGCTTGTAGAATACCAGACTGTAGACAGACATAGTTAAATAATCTACTCCAAATAAAATGCTGTTGACATGTGCAACCTGTAACCAAACTGAAAAAGGAGAATATTGAAAAACAGTAACAACACCAGCAAACAAATACACTGCTGGTACTCTATGTTGTAGTGTATGCCTTGTGGATATATGCAGGAGTAAGGGAAATGGACAATGGAGTAATCAGTCAGCAAAGTCCTCAATTGATGATATGCCTCAGAAATTCATGAGCATTGACTTAGCAGAGTTAAGTTAAAGAATGGGAAAGGTCAGTCCTTTTCACCTACCTACATTTTTGCATTAGTATATTTGAATCTATAAAATCAAGAAAGGATTTTATTTTAAAAATACTCAGTGCAGTTAAGACTAATGATAAATACAGACCATAAAACTAGATTGAAAAATCATTATGACTAGTTATAACAAGTTCATTTATTTAAATTCTCTCGATTGGTTTATAACAGGCAATTACAATTTCTTCCTGTAGGAGCAAGTGCTCCTCCTCCTTAATTTTGTTATTTCTATTCTGAAAGTGACATTGTGAGTGTGGGTGGGAAAAATTAAAAATCTTATACAGCAACATGTTCCTATGCCTGGACAATATAGCCTTCAGTTTGTAAAGGCTAAAGGTGAAATCTTGACACCTGAAAGTTGAAGTGTGTACTGGCTATGAGAGGAGTCTGCAGTGAGAAACAGTGCAAATGGCATGGGGCTGTTTGCTCTGATGGACTGGGGCCAGCCTCTAGAGTGCTTCAAAAAGAACAGATAGAGAGAAAAGTTGGGTTTTAATCAGGAGGAAGTAAGTGATCATAATGCTAAATACAATAAGCAGTCACATATATAATAATTTTAAAGATGTTTTCTGAAAGATATTTCTTTAGGGGGAAATATAGGAGAGAAATATACGAGAGAATTTTAGGGAGAAATAGGAGAAATCAAAACTGTTTTCACATTGACCTACCACGGCTTTTCTTTTTTTTTATCTCCAGGACTGTTGAGACTCCTAAATATTTCCTGCCCTGATTTCATTGTCAAACCTCCTGGGAGCTTCAGAAATTACAAATAGGACCACTGCTGGCCAGCAACTGAAGAAGCAACAGTGCTGTTTAATTACCTAGATGTTTTTTCTTCATGGTATGTGTGAATCATATTGAATATACCTGGAGAGTTTTAGATAGCCTCGATTAACCCAGTTTCACCCTCTATGCTACCAATTATTGCTACTGATTGGAACTTCTGTTGGTGTTTACAGCCTCTTCTGTACGGCACAAAACTCTTTCTTAACGTGAAAACAGTAACAAGCACAATTGCCCCACATCTCTCCAAAAGGCAACAGTGTTCAGGACTTCCTTGTGCATTAAGAAGCAGCAAGTATGGGCATATGTTTAGCATTTTTTTCCCTTCCACAAATTCATCTGAGCTGCTCAGGTCACCGTATTTTATACCTTCTGAGTACTGCAAAACATCACAATACCCTTGTATTCGTAGTGTAGGCAGGCTCTGACTTGTGGCTCCTCAGATCTCTCTGAAAATTTCCCTTCTAAACAGTGCTATGTACCTTTCCCTGCAAAAAGGCCTCAGTGAATCCAGGAATCCATGAAAGGGAGGAGATGTCTGTACCACATCCTGAATTGCTTTTCTCTACCCTTAGCTGGTGATAAAATGGATAGAAGCGAATGTATTGTATTGATGCCTTAGGGGTTTTCTTTATATTTTGGGGGAATTTAATTTAGCTGCTTAGTTTGAATCAGAGGCCCTCTCTCTTAGGGGCCTGTGTTCAATGTTAGCATTCTTCTATATAGATAAGGAGATAGCAAGACAAAACATTGGGCCTGGCCTCCTGGACCTGCTCAGAAAGGGGGGCCAAATCCTGAATGGGCACAGGGAATAAGAGGAACGCTTAGTGGGTACTTTGGGGACATGGGTGTTAGGTGAACTTGGGTTGGATGAAGAGAGAGGTGGTAGCTAAAGAAGTTAAAAATATAGAGAGATTGTTATTCTTTTCCTCTTTGGATCATGGGAGTTCATCAGTAAAGTTGTGCTTCCCTTCACCCCTATTAAATCTGTGTTGTGTTTCAATTTTTTTTTTTTATTTTAGGCAACAGTATTAACATCCACTCCTTGTGTTTGCTGTCTTGGAGCATGACACAAGCAAAGCAACATTCCAGTCTGCAGTTGTTAAAACATACTGTCTAATACATTGCTTGACACAGCATGCTTTCTTTGGTTAAACAAGTCCTATAAGCAAGCCTGCTAGACATGATTTCCTCCATAGTTATTATTTCTTTCTTTTTCCATTCTCCTGAAATAACATTTGAACTATTTTTGCCCCTGGCTAAAGAGGCAAGTTGAATTTCTTCATCTCAAAGTGGTGTCTAAAATACAGCTAGACAATTAAACCTGTTTTAAAAGCTTGAATTCAGTCATGCAAAGCAGGAAGAAAGTTGGATAGCCTTTATTTTGCTTCCAGTTCAGGCCCTGAGCACTGTGTGGCCATGTGCAGCCCAAAGGTGATGTGGAGAAGCATTCTTCTTGCTGTGCTAGGCATGAGTGATTTGAATGCTGGGTTAGGTTTGAGGTGGAATAAGTGCTGAAGAGCAGCTCTTCTTTGGGTCAGTTATTTGTCTTCTCAGTGCCAAGCATGTGCAAGCCTCTGCATGCAAAGCCTGGTAAAATTGCTGCACATAGGCTATGTGTGGTGTGTAAATCCTCTTCTAGAAAGCTCATCATGGGGCTGTAGTATGACTCCAGAGTTGGTTTACTGCAAAAAATTATGAACTTCTCTGAAAAAGTAATCAGGTCCGAGGGGAAAGGATGGCAAGTTCTCATCACCATTTTTTGTGACAAACTGTTATGGAAAGGATTTCTGCTGTGGGGTGGCATGAAAATTACTTAGTCTTCTTCCTCCTTTCTGAGGCAGTTACAATTTTATTGATGTGCTTGGTGGCTTAAGTTTCCGCAAGAAACTCTTCAGTAGGTCTGCTTATGGCATATAAAGCTGCTAAACCCTGAATGTGTTGGGGTTCTGTTCACTAAACAGTAAATTTGAGAGGCCATCCCAGAAGCACTGATTAGGAGACCTTATACCTGGATGTCCTTCAGATTGTGCTCACAAAACCTACCCCACAACAAGCTTGATGCTCTCTTTCCAATTTCACCACATTCATGTCCCTCATTGAATCTAGAGATAAGAGGAATGTATTCAGAAACTCTTAATTCATATTAAATTTGTTATCATATGCTTAAGCTTTTTGAAATCACAGGAACATTTGTATGAAAATGTGTTGTTCACACAGACAAGAAAGACAGAATAAGTCAAATAAGATAAGCTGCAGTGTTTGTTGCATACCTGCTGCTTTCTGCAATGACACTCAATCAGAAAGAATTTAAAGAGGCTTTAAAAACATTAATTTGGTCAGAAATGTCAGACGTGTCCCATACAATACTTCGTAACAAGTGTTATTTGTAAGAGAAGTGTAAATGCTACCCTCAAATGCACAGCAACTTGGATGGGGCAGATCCCTCCCACATCTGGTGTTGCAAAGAAAGTCTCTGTCTTTTTTTTTTGTTTGTTTTTTTGCTCATTATCAAGCCACAATTCTTTACCTGTGCTTCACAAAGAGAAACTTTCTTAGTGTTTACACAGGTGGGCTAGGCAAGAGGATGTGAAGGCTGTTGGCAGCTGTGCAAAAAGCTGATGTGAAACTGAGAATATGTACATTTTCAGGGTTGAGCTATTTAAAATACACATTTTTGAAAGTGCAGTGAATTGAATTCCATGCTTGCAAAAGATAAATATAATGCTAACACAACAGGTCAGAGACTGCAGTCTGGTGTTGTGTGAACACAGCTCAGGGTGGCTCTTTAAACCTTCCCACAGTGTCTGCATCCACCATTGCTCCATCATGGTCTGGAAGGATTACTTGTGGAGGGTGAGAGCTTAGCTCATTTCCTCTGCCCTTGAAGGCCTTGGTCTTTCTGCTGAGGCTGCTGCTTATGTGATAGCCTGAACAGCTGGTGTGTAATGGGAACGTTCTTGAGGAATTCAAATTGGGGACTTAGATACGGAGGGGCTGCATCCTCTGCAGGCATTACTAGAGTTGCAGTGGTAGAAACTTGAATTTTGAGGGTTCACTCTGAAAAGAGAGGCAGGGAGGGAAGTATGGGACCTTGAAGTCCATCTCAAGTCTCACAGGCTGCAGGGCTGGTGGGTCATGGTGAGCAGCAGCAGAGCCACAGTTGTAGTATCCCAATGGAACAGAAGCAGAAACAAGTGGCAAAGCTGGGCAAGAGGCCTGTGCTTATTGAGCCTTCCTATCCTCCAGGGTTGGGGTCAACACAGGAAGAGTTAATAATGACCATGCCCCCCACTTAGGGCATTCTTGAGCTCATGCATAAAACACAAAACAGGGGAGAAGGCAGGCAAAGAAGGAATCCTCCAGGGAGAAACTGGCGGAAGTTAAGATTTGCTGCTCAGAATGGGGAGCTAAATTCATGGACCTCTCTGAAGCTGCATGTAGTCCAGGCTGGCATTTTGTGGTTTTTCTACTCATATTGTTCTTTGGCACAGATGGGCATGCAGTGAGCAATGGCTGTGCTGGTGAGGTCCACACCTGATGCTTTGTATGGCAGGAGTTTCTCCTCAGGTAGCACTCAGGCTTTTTTTCCATGGATCAGGTGTCTAATGCAACATTGATTACTGTCATGAACTACATCCAGACTGGCCTCAGTTCCACCAAAGCTTGCGTGAGCCCTGGAGAGAGATGCTTTTCCTTTCTGCCCCAGTTTTGGGTGCCTGTAGGATCAGTCTTAGGGATTGACAAGAGGGTATCACTGCTCTCTGCTCAGCAGTGATTAATGATGTCATTTATCACTCTCTGCTGCCCTACCATAGGTTGGATATGTTCTTTCTCCACAAACTGTGCTGATCTCTGAGTTCCCTGGTTAAAGCAAACGTGCTGAAAAAGGAAGTCTAAATAAGCCAGCCAAAGCCACAAGAGCAATCCATCTCAGGGGCCTGTTTCTGGGCCGAGGACTTCCTAGTCCACAGGTCTGTACTCTAGCTACAAAAATGCATTTCTCACATAGTTAGTCATATGTTGTCATTGTCACCTCTAGACGAAAACTGTGGAGTGGCAGTAATTAGGGTTCATCACACACATGCACACAGAGACTTTATCTTTATTGTTCATTTTTGTACCTGTTTAAGCTCAGATTCACAAAAAATTTCAATCCTACTCTTCGTGGATTTTCCCAAGCTGTTGTGGTGCAAGAAGTGCCTACTCTCAGGGGAGAATGTTGAGCTATTTTTGTTTGTGGCCAGCATGGAAAGATTTACTTTCCATCCAGAGCTTCCTGAGAGAATAACCCATTTTCTGTTCAGTCCCTCCCAGCATACTGGACCTCTGGGATGAATGAGCAGGGGAATGCGAGCCTTCTGCTACATCTTGGTGCCTGTACGTGGGCCAGCCAGTGAAGGTTGCAGCAGGGGACCAGGGCTGGGGGCTGGATTTGCCTCAGCCATCCCCTCCGAGGTTTTTGCAACAGGTACTCATTAATTGTGTTTGGAGTGCTTAGTGTCAGGGCCTTTATTGTGCCAGTTCTGCTACCTTTATAGGCTGTGCTACTTAAGCTAACAAAAAGTTTGTAAGGGAATAAGATATGAAACACATAAATAAAAGTATCAGGTATCCCTAAAACATGTGTGGATTAAGCTGATGAAAAGGTGAAATTTCTCTTACCTGTGAGTTAATGTCTATTTTTCTTGAAAACTATACTTTGAGGGCTGTCCCTCCTTTTGCTAAAGTGATAAAAGATACATTTTCTTATCTGAATGCCATGACATTTTAAAAGGCTTCCTTTGTTGTTTCTAAACCTGCATGTCAACAGTTATACCTCTCATACAATTTTCTTCATATTTACTTAATATAACTCTACATTGTGTTGATATAAAATTAAATAGCATACTTTTAACTTCTC
Source organism: Neodrepanis coruscans (assembly GCA_013400695.1). NCBI lineage: Eukaryota > Metazoa > Chordata > Aves > Passeriformes > Philepittidae > Neodrepanis > Neodrepanis coruscans. The sequence goes on from VYZS01050704.1 coordinate 15,040, forward strand.
AGTACTTTTGTTGGATGAAAATCTTTACAATGCCAGACTAATCTTTCAGGGCTGACAGCATATTGGCATGGCATGACAATTTAAATCCACGTTGGAATATGTTTATCCATCCCCTGGCATTATGATATTTTTTTTTCTTCTAGCTTCTAGATGCTCTAACTTTTATTTCAAACTGGGTATCTCTAAGTATCAGGTGTCTCACTCCTAACTCTTCTTTACAGAAGAGTTTGGAAACTGTTTATTTGTAGGTATCAGGAAGGTATTGTCAAATGAAATAATAAAAAAAACCTTTGGACATAACTTTTATTTTTCTAGACTTTGTTAGGTAACTTTCTCTGTGTTGTGGGTTGGAAAAATAAAACCGTTCCCCCCACCATTCCCTGCCGGGGCTGTCCCGCGGTCCCAGTCGCGTGGAGACCGCGTCGGGAACGGAGCTGCCGGCGGAGCGGTGCTGGGGCTGCCCCGCTCTCGCATGGCACACGCCAGGAGCCGCCGAGGCTGCGGGTGATGGCGCCACGATGGCCAGCGGCAGCGGCAGAGCAGTAGCAGCGCCGGGTGAGCCAGCAGCAGTGGCGGCGCCAGGAGAAGCCGGCAAAAACGGCGCCTTTGCCCGGCCCCGAGAGGAGCCAGCGAAAGCGGCAGCTATGCCCGGCCCCGGGAGTGGCCAGGGCCGGCTCCTTACCTGCGGCTCCGGCCCGAGGTGGAGTGCTGGCGCATCGCAGCCCCAGCTTCACCGAGCGGCGCAGGCCACCCACATCCGCGGGGGTGCGCAGGGGCCGTTCCGGGGCCGGGGTTGTCCCGCGGCGACATGGCGCTGCAGGGCCGGACTGGGACCGGGGCCGTGGGCACTACCATTTTCCGAGTATGCACTTCCGGCTCGCGGGCCAGCGTCTCTTCCGGGCCGTGGGTGCGGGAGCCATCCGCGGGGTCTGGACTGCATGGCATGGGGGCTGTGCAGCACTGGGGCCATGGCCATGTGCCACCGGGGCTGCGGCTGAGTGGCGCCGCGGCTGCGTGACAGCCGGGCGGGGCCGCATGGTGCCATGGCACCCGGGACGCCTCGGCCGCAGGACCCGAGATCGGGGCGCATGGCACTGAGGGCGCCGCCATTACCAGAATTATGCGCGTGGCATTTTCCGGGTGGCTGCGGTGTTTCCTGTGGGCCCCTGCGCGTACAGGGCGGGCCCGCGGGCTGCCACCCAATCACCAGAGAGGCCGGCCCCTTAGACCTATCTGCGCAGGCGCGGGATCGGGTTCTCTTTAAAAACGGGGGAAGGCCGGCCATCCTCCTCTTTGGGCCTTGGATGTAGCAGAAGCAACATCGCCTNTGTTTTCTTCATTTTGAGGTGTGTTTGTGACTTCTCTCAGAGTCTCTGCTCCAAAATCACTGAATTTGTGGTAAAACCACCACACTCTGTTAATAATTTACTTATGAGTTTAAACAGAAAAGTTTTATTCCTTGGCCGTAAGCATGAAAAATAGGATTGTTACTTCCTGAAAAATACAACAAGAACTACTTTTTCAGAAAAAAACTCACTAAGGTTAGTTCTATTTAAGGCAAAAGGGAGGGAGACATTCTGATGTAGCAGGAGAAACTAAATTAAAATTAATAGTCCTTCAAAATTTTTTTTCATCAGTAATCATCAACAGAAATTATCTCTGTCATTCTGCAAAAATATACCTAGGAATCTCAACCTTGATAGTGGAAAAGCTTGCTGCACGTGTCAGAAGACAACAAACACTTGACCAACCTTGTTTAATTTAAAACTTTTTTAGAAAATATCACACTTTCTGCTCTTTTGAGAACATTTGAATACAGGGTTTGCTAATTGGATCTACCCATCAGCTTAAATCTCCTTCTTAGGGTGCTTCTTGTGGTCCAGTGCCTGGCACCCCTTGTTGTGAGCAGTGCAGCAAATGAACTGTGGTCAGAAAGGAACAATAGGTCTTGCCTGTTACTAAAACTGAACACAAAGAGCAGCCAGAAGTGGTAATGAGAGTTATATGCCAGAAAGAAAAGGGAAATCCTATGACATGTACATGGATGCCAGTGTTCATTGAAGAGTTGACTCACCGTTTGTTCTCCACTTCTTCTGGGTTCTCTCTCAGCTCCTGGAAAAGGACCAGACATACTGAGACCCTGTAACTTTGGCTTGTGTCATAGAAAACCTAGGAATTTGTTTTTTCCTCTTCCTTCACTATGAAGAATCAAAATAGTGGAACACAACTTTGGTGCTGGCTTTGAAGAAATAAGCTAGTTAAAAACCATCACTAAGCAGATTTTCCTCAGGAACTAGGGATTCATCATCACACAGTTAGAGAAGTACATGGGCTGAAAACATTTAGAATAGAAAATTTTGTGTAGCTATCAAAAAGGGTGAATACTGAAAGAAAAATGAAAAAGAGAAAGCATTCCTTCCTTTACAGTAGTAAAAAGGAAGAAAGGGGAAAATTCTAGGAAGGTTATTAGGTAAGTTTCCATGCTATGGGCTGTCTAAAGATGAAATCAGAGTCTTATCAGGATTTGTTTTGACCGTAGACAGTATGAACTTTACTCACCAATATAAGAATGGAAAACTATTTGTGTGTGTCACTTTTGCTCACCCATTTTCAGGCATAATAAGTTCCTGCTGAATTAGTCTGCTCTACAATTTATGCTACCACTGTTGACTGAAAACAAACCAAAGAGAAGTTAAAATCTCACTATTTACAGCCAACTTGGAAAAACATTACTGAAAGCAGCTAATCCTGGATTTGAGTGTCCAGTTAAAACCTTCATACGAACTGAACCACAGATAGAGAAACCCACTTATGTCTATGCCACACTTCAGAGTCATAGACCTTGACTCCTGAGCTCTTCCAATGGGGCAATGAAATTGTTACAATTTAATGTCCTTAATTCCTCAGTAAGAGATGTACTTGCATCTGGCTTAAGATGTTGCAGGTACTAGTCTTGCTAATAACCCAGGGAACTCAATTATACAAGTGAACACGAGCTGTTATTGTTTGATGGAAGAAATTCCAGAGAAAAATAAATTTTAATGAGGTAAACAGAAAAAGATGCAAATATTTCTGTTTTCTCATTGTTAGTGCGCCTGGAAAAAAGCAGGAATAGTCAGTTTTGTATAGTCAGAAGAGGAAAAGACTGAGAGAGGAAGGGAAAAGGGAGCAGAGACAACTTAATATGATTTCAGGTGTCATAAAATAAATCCACTAGCAATAAACTGTTCTAAAGCAGAGGTGTGCAAGCATCACATCTGGAGACTGGAAGGACCTCTCAGATCACAGAGACCACCTCCCTGAAAATTCACAGCGATTATTTAGGATGTATCAGGTGTGCAGCCAGACTTAAGTAGCAGTGAATGGCTCTGCAGCCATATTAAGAAATCAATGCAGACAATGCCTCTTGGACTTCACAGTACTCACTATTGCAAGAGTGACCTCAACAACCTCAGCCTTCCCGACTTGTCATTTTGAAGGGTGTTTAACAGGTCATTCATTACAGCAGTGGATTAGTGTGGGATGAAGAATGTATCATTTCACTTCTCTCCCAGCAGCAAGCAGCTGATGACATGTTAAACATGTTCATTCAAGCAAACTCTTGCTTTTACTTTTGCTGAATAAGTACAAGCTCACCTTCCCAATATATAAATGTTTCTGGCATACTGATTTTCAAAAAGAAATGGGTATTGTTGATTGGGATCTAATGACTGTCCAGCACAGTGGTGAAAGCACACAGGACTATGGAAAAGAGCTTACAGGTTTGTCGTGGTTTTACCACTAAAATAGCGGTCCCACAAGAGATGTCCGAGAGAAGCCACACACACCCCCAAAAAGAAAAACACACAAGTAACAAAGTTTATTTCACACACACAGAAAACCGACAATAAAGTGCAAAAACAGACAAATTAAGCTTTCCCAAGGCCCATGTTGGGGTGAGAACGCTCTGGAATAGTGCTGGTCTCTCTCTTGGGCTCCTGAAGAGATGCTGGGATAATTAGAGAAGGCCCGTGACCGATCTGAGGACCTACAACAGCATGAGCCTCTGCTCGGCTTTTCTGAAAAAAAACACTCAGACGGTTAGAAACTGTGAGCCCCCGCTCCCCCTCTCTTCAGCCCTGGGAAGGGATTTCAATGCTGATGGAAGAGATGTGGTCTTTAAACCCGGGCTATGGCCGCAGACAATCGCTAGTCCACCCGCCCCCGTGAAAAAAAACACAAGAAAAAAATGTGACCCCGCAAGAGTCCACCCCCAGGGAAAAATACCACACCGGGCTACCGCTGCAGAATTGCTGAATCCGTCCCCCATGCGGANCCCCCCCCCACGTGGCTGCTGGTTCCCGCACAGCAGGAAAAAAGACCAGTTTTACTTTCAGCCCACGACAATCCACCCCCTAAAACATCTTTTTTCCCTTTACCCGAACATATTGTAGCCTATAACATACAACTAATTGGGAGGGGAGAAGATAGGGAGAGCAACTTATAACTTAAACTGTAAACATTAACTGATTATGTGGGAGTGATGTCACCCTGAGGCACACAGCAAGTCTCTCCATCCTCTCTCATTATCCACCAGGTACATCCAGGACCTTGCGCAAAGACAATCCCACAAATGGACTCAGTAAAGCAAAAATTATTGCAGGTCTGGCAATTTTGTCCTCTTACTTTTTGTCTGGTTTGGGCTATGATTATATTTCAGAGTGGTATAATGATAATTTTGACCCAAGACAGGAATATTTATTCATACCTACCTCAGAATTTACTCCAAGTTACACCTCAGAAAGAATATATGTTTTCTGCAAGAAGTGTTAATATGTTACAGACTCCTTAAAAATTTTTAATACTCAAATCTCAAGTAATCTCAAGATAGTTTTTTACAACCACCTCAATATATTCACCCATTTCCAGTTCACTCTGAATTTCTCTTTATTATCAGTTACTTTGCAAAAGATTGCAGATAATTCTATCTGTGGTACCCACTATGTATAGGGCACTGGGAATATACAACTAACAATTCCTTGCCAATGCCTGTTGACTATGTCAAGTCCATCTGACTCTCCTGGAAATTATACCTCAGATACACTTTTTACAGTTCTGTACAAAGTATCTGGATGACCAGTTATTTGTATATCGTTAATGGAAAATACAATTATTATCTTCACATTTTGGAAAAATCTCCTGTAAGATATGTATATTAACAATTATTTCAATTTCATTTTATAGCAAGGAACAAGTGTAGTGATAGGAAATTTGTAGATAATGTATCCAAGATGATTCCTGTGATGGCATTGGCACTTGAATCCTTCCTGCTTTGCTGGCATTGACAGAAGTATTGACACGGCGGTGGTGAGACTAAGAGCTATGCAATTTGTAGTCTGCTGTCACTGGGATTTCACTGCTTCTTTCACTTTAACATGGAGAAAAAATGCCTACCAAGATTATAATTATTCCTGCCTAAGCTTGCTAGTAAGGAGAAGTATTGAGGGAATTCTTTGTGCATGCAAAAATTTGGACTCTGATATCCCCATAAGAATGAAAACCACCCAGAAACTGCAGATCTGTATCTGGTATCAAATGAAATGCATTTGTGGTGAAACTCACAGGAAAGACAGGAAAGACCTTGGTAACTGTGCACTAATAATTTCAGGACTCATTACACTAATGAGCTGTCTCAATACATGCCGTGGAGCTTTTGCCAAGTACCTTGTTCTGGCCAAGAACACTGGTTAATTAACAGGGTTAATTTTTGCAGTAGCTAGGACAGGGCATAGCCAGGACCCTGAGGTTATTCTATACTACCTCATGTCATTGCCAGAAACAGGGGCAAGGGAGTCTTTTCCCAGGAGAAGGCGTTCCTTCTGCTTGAGTAAGTGTGGCCGCCAAGCCGGAGAAAGTGGGTGGGTGGCTTCAGTTCCAAGCCAGAGGGAGCAGTTGGATGGAGCAGTTGGGAGGACATGGCTGCAGTCATGTCGAGCTGCATGTTGAGCATTTTTGCATGTGAATCACTCTCTCTTTTTTAGACTTTTGTTATTAATGTTGTTGTTGTTACTGTTCACTTTTCTATTGCATTGCTGTTTCTAGTAAATTGTTCTCTCAAACTGTGATGTTTACCTTTTGTGCCTCCAATCTATTCCCCTGTCTTTGCACCCCTACCTAAGGGGTGTAGGAGGGAGAGGAGGAGCAAACTAGCAGCAGAATGGTTTGGAAAGTCTCAGTGGGGGCACTAANCTAGGACAGGGCATAGCCAGGACCCTGAGGTTATTCTATACTACCTCATGTCATTGCCAGAAACAGGGGCAAGGGAGTCTTTTCCCAGGAGAAGGCGTTCCTTCTGCTTGAGTAAGTGTGGCCGCCAAGCCGGAGAAAGTGGGTGGGTGGCTTCAGTTCCAAGCCAGAGGGAGCAGTTGGATGGAGCAGTTGGGAGGACATGGCTGCAGTCATGTCGAGCTGCATGTTGAGCATTTTTGCATGTGAATCACTCTCTCTTTTTTAGACTTTTGTTATTAATGTTGTTGTTGTTACTGTTCACTTTTCTATTGCATTGCTGTTTCTAGTAAATTGTTCTCTCAAACTGTGATGTTTACCTTTTGTGCCTCCAATCTATTCCCCTGTCTTTGCACCCCTACCTAAGGGGTGTAGGAGGGAGAGGAGGAGCAAACTAGCAGCAGAATGGTTTGGAAAGTCTCAGTGGGGGCACTAAATTAGGGAGTATATCCCTAAACCAAGACACCAAACTTTGCCTGATCTATGCTTATAGTGCCGAAAGCATTCTGACAGAAGGTGTGCAGGATGACCACTGCCCAGCACTAGGCCCACAAGCATGTGAGGTGGTCTGCTCGTAGAGACGGGCTGCTGTTAGAAGTTGTGGTGGGCAGACTTGTACTCATTGCCCTTCTCTAGTTTCTGGGCCTGATGTTCTGTTCACCAATGGAGAAGTAAAAATAGGAGGGAAGGCAGCGGTAAATGGTAGGAGTGGAAGAAGAGTATGAGACAGGAGTGATAGTGGGAGAGGAAGATAAAGCAAAGAAGAGGGAAGGGAAGGAAGTCCAAGGAGCTGTGCAGCTCTGACAGCAGAAGCTGTGGCAACCTGTACTCAGGTTTGTGGCTGAGTCCTGCCAGACATGCTCCAGACAGATCATCCTCTTACCCCTGAGACATGGAACAAAATGCGGGCAACATTGGCAGTTAGGAACTCCACTTTTTGTCAGACCGTTTCCTGACCAGAAAAAAAAGTAAATGGAGGGGAAAAAAAAGGAATGTCTTTTCAGGCTTGCCATCCCTTCAGACTCCTGGAGCTTCTGTATAACATCTCTGGAGGCAGAGCAAGTGGAAACATGGACTATGAAAATGGAAGCCAAATCCCATTCATAAGCAAAGATTAAGCAAACTCCTGAAGAGAGAAGATTCCAACTTAATGGAATCCATAGTGACAACATCAGGCTGCATACTGGGTCTGGACTGCACACAGACATAATAATGAAGGGCATCAGCATTAATTTCTGAGGTAAGGTTACATCTTTAAAGAGATATTATTTTAATTTTGGTTCATTTCTAATTTTTTTCATAGCTAGAAATAACACAGATTGATTCATTGATTTAGGTAGACTCTCTCCGCCCAGGTACTCTGTTTCTCAAGAAAAAGAAGGCCTGGTCAAACCTACTTCACTTCTGTTGCGCTCTTTCCACTTTGGCAAGAGCCTTCACAATCTTTGTGCACAGTGTAGACATGAAAAGAGTGGATGAGGTGCTTAATATGGGAAACAGTTCTCTTGTGGAGCAACAAGGTGGTGAAGAGGGGTTTGTGTGTTTAAAGAAGACCACAGTGACAGAATTGACACACTGTAAGTGGTACTTGTATGCTGAATTTCTTTCAAAACTATTGAGCTGGGGAACTCTTTCTGTTGTAACTGCTTAAATATTTAAATTATTCAAGGCTTTTTTTTCAGATATGGAATAGGAAAAATAGAGTAGAGGAAATAACATTATCTAATCTTTTTCTCAGACTTTGATACTGTGACAGAAAAGCTCATAAATGACCTATAGTCCATTGAACCTTTTCTGATATTACTTGTAGCTGTTAATGACTATGGGTTTCAAAATCAAAACTGCTGAAAAGGTAATTCTTTTTCTAGAAAGGAAAGAAAATCTTAGTTCCATAGGGACTCTCAATTAACTGAAGTGAGAAAATACAGAGGAAGATCATACAAATGTTTGTATGGCTGAATGATTATTATTTTTCTCAGATATATTGAATTTGTTTGAGTCTGTAATAGCTTAGCTTTTAGGACATTAGTGTAATAATAAGCATACAGAGTTATGCCTTCACTAAAGATCTCTTTCCCTATAATGTACCTAAAGAAAAGGAGTATTAAATATTTTATCATTCAATATTAATATTTAACTATTATCTTTTAAAACTGACATTCAGAGAGATAGGCAATATACTACATTTAGAGTCTCCACGTAAGAGAAGATGGCTAAGTCCATATTGAGAAGACTTTTCTGCTGACAGGTTAAGTCATTCCATCTAGAGATTTTCTTGGTCTTGTCCCTGGATGTGACACCATAAAAAGTCACTTACCTTAGCTTGAGGGCTTTTCTTCCCCCTCTAATCTTGCAGTGAAGCAGAACTTTGTCAATGTAGCAGTTTCTATCTTTAGCATGAGTGCTCGGTTTCCTGAAACAGAGCAGAAGAGAGTGCTGTCAATGGGAGAACAGGGAATGAAGGGCAAAGGCAAAGATGACTTCCATATGATTTGTTAAACAGAAACACAAACAAGAAGAGACAACTTGCTTACTCTTTGTGGCAAAACCATGTGCTTTTGTTCCTGCCCAGTCACCTGGTGATCATGTCTCTTTATCATTTTAGATCAAATTAAACTTGGCATCTCACTGAAAGTATATGGATGCAGATTCTACTCTATAGTATCTATTTTGCACTTGTGTTTTTTTGCATTTCAGAACAAGAAAAAAGAGTATCTATTGCTCTCAAAAGACACTTTCCACTACCCAGTATATCTGCTGGTGAAAAACTTTATTAATGCTTATAAGCTGCTTTCTGGAGTGTTGTTCTTAAGGCTGACATTTCTTTCTTGCATAAATTCCCTTCACTCTTATAAAGGAAAAACACTTTATCCCTGTCGCTTCAAAATCTAGCCTTTAAAACTGCTCCTCAGCCATCATTAGTAGCATTTAGTGATCTGGGCAGCCAGATCACTAAGGGCTGCTTTTTTTTATTGTTAGGTTTTTTATTTTCAGTATTTCATTTTTGAGTGACTATGGTAGGATGTGATTGAAGCAGAAATTCAAGAAGTTACCCATCAGATGAGACACTACAATGGCAATGTGCATGTTCCTAGTTTGCCCCAGTTGAAATCTGATTTGACGTAACCTACACTTCCTTCATTGCTTCTTGCTTATGATTTGATGTTCCACAACAGGCAGAATCCTCCTAATATCCTTCAACTCCTTTGACTTCATCTAGCAATATGACAAGGTAATGCAAGCATTTTCAGTTCTCATTGATTTCCCTTCTTTTCCATTTGGGTGTATACAGTTAACTATTTTGAGCCTTAATTGCTAAAATGACCTTGTGAAACAGGCAGGCACAACAATATACCAGCTAGGTAAGTAGGTGACACATGAGATATGGTGGTATACATTGCCTCTTTCTATTGTAGCTCAACAAACACTCTGTAAAATCCCTTCCACAATGATGTAGTCAACTTTTAAATTATTTGACTTTACTCATGACAAACTTGCTTCTTTCTTTTTGAGTTTTTCCTTTCCGGGATTACTTTGCTCATCAAATTTTATTGGCATTCATGTAGATGTGGAGAAAACTATATATGTAAATGTTTGCTGAAACTGAATTTTCAATGTGTAAATGTGAGTTGTAGGTGCTGGATCATTCAACTCCTAAGTGACAGAGCCTCAGGAGTGTGTCTGGCAGTTTGTGTGGCTCAAAGGAAGGCAATGTTTGCAAAAGCAGATCAGAGCCAGCCTTTCAGCTTCTTGATACTAGTAAACGCAAATGTGATCCTGAAGAAGAAATGATTATCAGGCTACTACATCTGCAACTCATCTTGTATCTGAAATTATTTATGATCTAGTCAAATCAAAAGGATAAGAAAAGGCATGAAAAAACATCTTGAACTTGTAACTCCTGCTAGTATCCAGCTGTGCCACTTGGAAGTGTTTATTTTGTGGTATGCATTTTTCTCCCTGAAAGATTGTCAAGTGGCAAAGTGGGATCTTTGTTTTCTAGGATAAGTATTTTTTGGGTAATAAAATTAAATACTGTCACTCAATTCCCTTCCAGAACATTAATGTTAGGAAGTTTTTTCAGGACAGGATTTTGATGGGAAAATACTTTGTCCATTAATTAAAAAAAAAAATCCCAACAACACAGGTTTTAAAAGATTGTAGTTATATTTTAAAAATATATAAAAACAACAGCCCTTCAAAATCATTACAGTAAACCCTAAAGCAACTCCATGTTATCTTGTTTGAAAAATAATATGTTCTTTTTTACTTTGAAATCAAACAGCCTAGTTCTCTTCCGTGATCCATTTTTTGGTGATGCAAAGCTGCCATATTGTTTCATGTGTGAAGGTGCCTGACATTGTACCTAACATCTAGGGCATTGGTTTGAATTTGCCTGCCATAACTGATTTACTGCCCTGGGTGAGAAACCACACCGAACAGCTTCTAAGCATAATTATGACCAATTGCACCTGCACTCCTCAAAGCAAGTGTTACCAAAATCTCAACTCAGCATAGTTCTACTCTCAGTTGAAAAGAATAAATCACTGACCAACTTCATGGAAAGAATTTTATTTTTCAGAGGAAATCAACATTTTTCATGTGCTGCTCCATAGCCTAGGGAAATACGGGAGCCAAGAAATTAAAGAGCTTGTATGAGGCAGTGGGCCTGAGCTCTTCTATTTGATTTGTCTCACTGTGGTCACACCTCAGTTGGTCAGAGGAGCCTTTGAAAGTGTGGCAGGACATGTAGTTGTGATGTAAAATCTATTGTGTTGAAGTAGTGAAGATAAATTAAAAGGTAATTTTTCCTCTACTTTTTTTTTTCCCAATTTTAATAATTGTTTTCAATTGCAAGGCAACTGATTTTGTTTCTTAGTCTAAATCTCTATATTCATGTGCCTTTTAGGACTCCATGATGGAATAATAGTGATAGTTACATTTTTAAGATATTTTTCTAGATTCAAAATGTAGCTTATATTTACTTGTATTTAACTGCAAAATTCACTGTGTTTTTTTCTTAAGTTTGTTCAAAAATAAATAAGAAATATAGATTGCAGTTAAACAGTGTTTGTTAAAGATGTCATTAAAATTTTTTGTTGAAGTATTTCCTGGGGAAAATGTCCTTCTGGTGAAACTGAAATCTTCCTCAAAATACTTGTAGTATTGAAGAAATAAAAGATCATCCATCCCATGCCAAAAGATTTGTTTTTTTATTTTTTGGTACCTGGACAAATACCTTTTTGAAAATATAAAAATATAAAAAAACCCCAAATATATATAATTTTTTGATATTTTTTATAGGGGAAATAAAATTTTATGAACAGCTGTATTTCTTATAGACTCACCATAATAAATCATCATTTGTCAGTATAGAAAGAAAATAATATATCAGCTACCAAACATATTCCAGTTTCAAGCTTCCACAGGCTTGTTATAAAAAATAGCAAGAAAAATATAGCCAAAATGTATTAAAATACCTGAGGACCTTTCTGAAATGAAAAGTAAACCCTACCCTTCTCTTTGCAGATTGCTTTTCACTCTTGGCCAAGGCAAACTCATATAAGTGTTGTTTGGCAGTGCTAGTTGCACCTTCAGGTAGTGTTCATGGATCCAGGGCTCCTCAGGGAGGGATGTTTTAGTGGAAATGCATGGAGAAGCATAGCGTAGAGGATGGACTTGGCTGGTCCTGGCTTGCCCAAGCTTGGTCCAGACTGCTTGAAGTATGGTGCGCACTTGGTCTCAGGAAGGCTGTACCACAGCACCCTGTGTTTTCCTTGCTTTTCTCACCTCTCCAGAGACCTGAACCAACTTTTGCTTGCCCCTAAGTATTGCAAGCCAGCTCCACCATTTGCAGTTCTTTACCTGCATTTTGCTACCAAAATTGTCTATGTGTCAGTATAGCTGCCTGGAAATATCTTTCCAATTTTCATTCAGCTAGATATTGACCTATGGTTCAATTTTCACTCAGAAGATGACAAGATGCTTTTTCATTTGAGTTTTTCTGACATCTTATGGCATCTGTCTGAGCTAATCCTACATTTCCTCTGGTACATTGGTACACAGATGTATCACAGGGATTTTATCCTGACTGCACATAAAAAAAAAATATAAATTAGGGACTCATCTTTTCCAGCAGAAAATGTGGCAAAAAAAAGCCTGGCCTAAATGATGTAATAGTTCTTTCTCAGGTAGACACCTAAAGGAGGAACCTTTTTAGCCTGAAGTTTTTTCCTATTTTTTAAGTGAAATGTTACAACATCGGTTAACAGAAAAAATAAGTCTTTGGTCTCAACTCTTTCTTAATGTATTCTAATCTGCCATTTTGGTGTTTTGGTTGGTGGTTTTTTTTTTTTTTTTT
>VYZS01050704.1:27700-39576 GCA_013400695.1 Neodrepanis coruscans
TTTTTTTTTTTTTTTTTTTTGTTCTGGAAACTTTGGAAAGAAAATAAATAGAAAATCATTTATTTCAACATCCAGTTTTGGATGTGAATGCCCTTCACTGCCACTGAAAGCCTGGGCAGTGTTTGACATGGCTTAACATAAAGAAGTATACGCTTCATTGTACTGGCTGCATAAGGCCTGACTTTATTCAGTGAGACTGCTATGAAAGGAGGAGTTCGGGTTTGCTTCCTAATAATACTTTCAACTCTGAATTTAATACCTCTTGATTCTAGTGGAAGGCCCCAGAAGTTGTTTTGCTGGAGTGTTTACAGAGTGTAGAAAGGAATGTAACAAAAATTGTTCCATGTTTGGATCTGAATGACAATCTGTATGCACGTGGTAGTTTGTCTTTCCTTTCCTCTCTTGTTCCTTAAAGTGTATTTGACTTAACGTGCAAAGACTTACTCTCTTGTGATAATCATAGAATCATAGAATGGCTTGGATTGGAAGGGATTGTAATGATCATTTAGCTCGAACTCCCCCACTGTGGGGGACACCTTTCACTAGACCGGGTTGTTCAGAACTCCATCCAGAAAAGCACAGGGTTGTGATTTGATGCAGGAAAACCATTTAACAGTTTGACATTACACTTTTCTTCTGCAAGTAATCCCTATCAGAGATGTAATACCAGATTTTCAGCCTTGTGAAGCAACCATTGTAGGGCCCAGTTGGCAGTGACCTGCTGCACAGCCCAGGAGAAAAACCTCTAGGATCATTTCCCATAAACTTTAGCTGAACCTAGTAAAATATGGGCCACTCTGCATGCTGCAGTAGATGAATGTGACCTCCATTTATCTTTCATATTATAAATATCTTCTGTGGTTTGAGGCATTCATTGCCTCCTTTTGCTGTCAAGGAAATGAAGGAAATACATTTCAGTAGCACTTTACAGAATGTACTTACCTTCAGTCATTGCTGTAAATATGCAGTGATCATATTTTCCCTGTGCAAAATAAATCAGAATGTTTTGCCAGTTAGCTCACTCAAGTCTCAACTTAAGTTATGACTAGTGTCAGTTTTTCCCTTGTTAATAAACTTCTTTGCTACATCACATTTTTAATGCATGTGACTGTTGCAGAGTTATAGTTAATAAAGTGTTGGAATAAAATCAAGGTTTTCTGAGTATCATTTTCATGTTTTGTTTAGAACAGCATGGTTCCCATAAAGAGTAATAGTGGGATTTATAAAGTGCCTCACCCCTGCAGTGCTTAAAGTCCTGAACAAAGGTATGAATGCAGGATTAGAGGTGTCAGTCGCTGGCATGTAATGACAAATAAACAAATGAAACTTTATCACATGGAACCTAGGGAGAATAAAAAGAAGAATCATAAAGAAAGACTACAGAATCAGCATGTGGAAAATAGATTCTAGTTCAAGCACAGCTAAAAGGAGATCTTCAAAGGCGGAAAGGGATGAAAGGAGGCAAAAGAAAAGCATGATCATGCCAAGGAGTCTGTTGCAGCAGAAGCAGAAGCAAGGTTAGCCACAGGTCTCAGGCACCGTGGAAGTATGTAGACACAAGCATACCCAGTCATGTGCTCTGGGGGTGTCTCCAGACCTTTGGTGCCCCAAATTTCCTAGAATAATGTCAAGAAACAAGCCATTATCATAGCCATTATCAAGGTCTCATTAGGTCTAGTTAGCAAAAGTATGGGTATTAGTGATATCTATGACTTTCAAAATTGAGCTGATGTCAAAGATAAGTGCTCATATCTCTGGCTTTCTGGTTGTCTGCCCGAGGTTGCTTGCCTCAGGTTGTTTGCCCCCACTGCTGAACCTTTACAAATCTCAAGATTCTGTGGCTGTTGGCAAATTTGAATTTTGGGGAGAGCTCTGGCTTTAGGTCTCTGATTGGCATGGAGGATACAAATACATAGCCTTGCTGAGGCTCCTGGCTTAGCAGTGGGTTCATCCAAGAATGTTTAAGAGCTCTCTCAAAGACTGCTGGCCCAACACTTGCTCATGACTAAAACAGATCAAAATAGGAGGCAGCTTGTGGGAGCTCTGGTGCTTATGTGTGGCCTGAGAGTTTTTACATGAGTGGATGGTGCCAGGATGAGACGTGGTACATGAAAAGAAATTAATATTGCAGTTGCCTGTGTACTTGAGGCATATTTGAGTATGCCTATGTAAATGGAGATTTCCACTGAGGGTTTTGCCATATCAGCCTTGCCAGTGTGACCATACAGTAGTCTGCATAAGGCCTAAATTCTTGCTGGTTTTTTTTTTTTGCTTCTTACTCCCTTGTCCAACTTTTTGTCCTTTCTCTCTTTTTGGAGTCTGTCATCATCCCCCTCCCCTTCTGAGAACACCCCCATGGAGTGTAGGTGGCATCTCTGCCCTTCGTCATGCTGTCAGCAGCACCCACTGTGCTGCAGAAAGCCTGGACAGGAGTCCCTAAGATGTCCCTAAGCTTTTTTAACTCCTCTACCATGGTGAAAACTGCTGTGCCAAAGTACAGAGCACATGGTGACAGCAACTGCTCTGGAGAGGGAATGACTGGAGAAAAAGAGCCCTGGAGAAAGGTGCTTGCTGATTGCATTTCTGCAGTTAAGCCTTGAACTAGAACATGAATGGTGAACTGACTAATTTGAATGCAACTGGTTTAAGTGGGTTTAGATTTCAACTAAAATTATTCACTCAGCCTTCATATTGTGTCCGCAGAGTTTATGGAAACACTAAGTTAATGCTTGAGTGTTTCCAGAAAGTCTCTGGTATTTAATTTAACGTAACACATGAGGAAGTGTGTTTGCAGTAGAACTTAAGTTCTTTTTTACATCCTCAGTTTATAGTACACAAATGTTATTTTTATAACAAATTCTTCCTGGTTGCTACAAAGTAACGATAGATCAGTTTCAGACTGAATACAAATGTTGTTCCTCTTAGTGGCAGTCACCCTCCTAGCTGGCAAGTTACTATGATAGCATTGCTAGTTGCACCCTATCTGTTCTAAGGGAAAGCAGAAGATTGTATTGCCTAGGGCTACTGGTCTGACTTCGCTAGCAGTAACATGTAGTTGTGCATTAAAGGAAAACATGGCCATAAGTGCTCAAAACAGAGAGACCTAGGTGCTAGTGAATTTCAGAAAAAACTTTCAAAATGCTCTTTGATTTAAATATAATGAGTCTATAGAAGTGACAGCCTTGATTCATCTCTCTGAACAAGACAAGACTAGAGTATGTTTACGGCTGCTTTAGAAAGGTACTGTATCAGTGATGAAAGTGAATAATCTGACAGTGTCACTAACTTCTGTAGTGAAAATAACTCAAACCAGCCCAAAAAATTGGAAAAAGCAAAGAAAGAGAAGCAATATATGTGGCTGAGAAGGAAAAAAAAGAGATTAAATCAGATGATCTGAAATCAGTGTGATTATTTGCTCAAATCTGGCCTGATACCCTCAGGCTGTACGTCTGTCTAGGAGGCGTGAAAAGGACCACCTTAGAAGTGGAGTATCTCTGAGATGTAAATGCGAGAGTTCTAATACGAACTAATAGTTACTTGTTTACACTTCTGTATAAGTAACACCTAATGTATCAGGCAAAATGTGTTAGCTGTGGCTTTATCTATGTCTCTTGTCAGAATGATCAGGCCTTTTAATCTACAGATCACGAAATCTGCCACTGGAGACACTAAAAAACTCGACATCAGATGAAACACTGTGACTTCACTTCAAAATTTTACTCTGCTCTGCTTTGAGCAGAATACCAGGTCACAAGCATCCAGGGTGCCATGAAATATATCTCATTCATATGTTGGCCCTGCCTACTTTCTAATATAGGGTTTCAATGATATAAAAACTCTCAAACAAATTCCACATTAAAAATAGCATTGAGCTTTTCTTAGGATTATTTTTTAAGGTGCTGATTTATGTATCTATTTCAACAGTGGAAAATTTCAATGGACAGTTATGATTGGCTTTTATAATTATTTATTTTAAAACAATCAAGTATGAATTGCGGGTTTGAAAAGTATGAAACAATTTACACAGAGATGAAATACACATTAGTTATTAATTGTGTGTGTTAATTATTTTTTAAAATAAATTCAAAGGCAAATATGGAAATATAAAAGGAGCAGTTCTTCCCTTTTCCATGGGGGTATGGAGAAGAAAAGCAGCAGCAGAGTTTATGGAAGTAGTACCTCTGTCCATGCACTACCTCCAAAAATCTGGAAGGAGTGTCTTCAGCCGGGAGAGGAAAATGAGGAATTAGTTCTTGTACTATGACAGTACCCAGAGCCTACCTTGACAATTGCTTCCTGAGGAATAAATACCCATTGTGTGATGAAAGCTTTGATCTGCCTTGAAACTTGTGAGATTATTATTTGAATATTTCCTTTAACCTGTTCAACTGCAGTTGCTTACTAGCCTTTGATATGCCTGACCAACATTATTTTTCAATCATGCTGGTTAATCAGTCTATAAGGGATCAAACTCCACAAAATGGAGATGGTTTAGTTTTAAAAATATCCTATATAAACTTTCAGTTTGGTCTTAAATATTTTCTGTTTTTTCCATCACCCTCTTCATTCTGCAAGTTGGATCCAAATTATATTGCTTGGGATGGGTGCAGCTGTTGTTACAGGCTTTTCACTCCTGATTTCTCCATTTCCATGTCAAGCTTATGAACATGTGTATTTGATGCCTGTCAGGTATCATAAATCCCCTCAGAGCAGAACCAGAAAGTAGTTCAGCTGTATTATTTCATAGGAAATTACAAAGCTCATATTAAGAACATGTACTTGTCTTAAAGGGGTCAATTGCAAGTCGTGACTGCTTATGGTATTGGAAACACATGTATTTCTTGTTATGAAGAAGACAAACAGTGAGCATAATGCAAGTGAAGACAGATAGCCTTCCCTTCACTGAAATATCTGTTGCCTCTAGACAAACTACTTCACTTAAGAAAACTCTAAATCTAACCTATGGTCTCATATTACCTTTAAAAGGAAAAATAAACTCTGGAAAGTTACATAGAAAAGTTACATTCTCTAATCAAAACTACTTTATCATAGTCAAACAACTCAAAGTGGTTAACAAAAGCTTTTCATTTCACTTAATGATGACAGCAGAAGTTTGTTCTTGGGAGGGTAGATGATAGCTAACAAAAACCACAGGTGATAAAAGAAGTTTGTTAGGCCCAAGCTGTTTTATGAACTGTTCCAAGTAGAACTTTAATGATTTGACTCATTGGCTGGCCCTGAGGACCCTGTTTTGCCCAAATATATTTTCCAAGATGTGTTTAAAGTTAAAATTTTGTTTAACTTTTAGCCTCAATACAAGCAATCTGCACCACAACCATTCCAATTAAGTACTGAGAGAGATCTCTGGAGATTTGTTGCCCTCAGTGGGAACAACATTTTCCATTTTTTGTTATGTATAATAAGGAAAGAGAAGAACCCAAGAAAAGGTAATATTTAGCCTTTATTTTCTCTCACACATAGTCTGTTTTGGTAAGCACTTCTACCGAACAGAGTTTTCATGTTGTCTTATGTATTATCTTTTGTCTCCTCTTTCAGGAAGCTGTTCGTCATTACAGCCTTTTGCCACATTTATTTAAGATAGCAAAATTTACTACAATACCCCTGGCCTTCTAACTTCGTTAGTACTTTATTTGTGCTCCTTACCTCTGATGTCATCAGTCAACTAATGCAAAATATTCTAAAGTCGTATTTCTTTCTGCGCACTCACCACTCTCCCTCCTTATTTGTTTGTGAGTTAGTTTATTTTCCCCTCAGCTATACTTCCACCTTTTAAAAAATCTGATGGATTCTGTGTAGAAGATGTGATTGATGTAATGGGTTCTAGTCTTGTAATGACAGCAGGTTGTCATCACAAAGTGTTTTTCTGCATCTGTGATTTCTTAAGAGCCTACCCTAGTAGATTCTGGTTGCTTATCAGCTTGGCCTCTGTTGATTGTGTTTCACAGTGTTGCTCATCTCTATACCCTACACGTTGCGCTTAGAATTTAACACTGGAGACAGGGAATTAATTTGTAATGTCACATTGAGACATAGTGATCCATCGCTGCACTGCTTTGATTTATGCATTTGCACAAGTAATCCTGCATATATTGCTCATAAAAGGATCTCCATGCTTTCCTTCTGGAAAGACTTCAGCTCATTTTCAAAACCTTCCTCGGCTATGAATATTTGTCTGTCTCTATCTGTGTCTGGTTTTGGCCAGGACAGAGTTAATTTTTCCATGATACCTGTGAGGGAGTGAAGTTTGGAGCCATGTTGGCTGTCTAGGTTGTTATTCTGTACCACCCATGTCACTGCCAGGGGTGTAGAGGAAAGGGAAGTAAGCAATTCTAACTTCTGTGTAGAAGTGGGTGTGGTTTCTGGTCATGTGGAAAATGTGGCAGGCATAGGGTCTGTCTCCCACTGTTTATTGTCTCAGCTTGCTGAGCATTTTGCATTTAAATCACTCTCTCTTCTGTAATTGATGTTATTAGTACTATTGCTGTAACAGGTCATTTTCTTATCTCATTGCTGTTTCAAATAAATTGTTCTTACCTCAACCCTTGATCTCTACCTTTTATGTCTCCCACTGGAGGGGAGTGGTTTGTGGTTTTCTTTTCAGTGGAAATACTAAATTAGGGAATACCATTCCTAAACCACAGTATTCCGATAGTTCTTCTGCAACTTTTCTGCCCTTATATGTCTGAAGTGTGGAATGTGGATGAAATGTGGATGATGCTTTGCTGAGCTGCCACAAACTGTCCTCAGGTAAAAGATTTCTTCCTTGCCTTGGTTTCAGGGCTGCTGAGTGCTTCCATGCTTTCTGTCTGTGTCCAGCATAGCCTGTTGTCACTGCACATCAGTCTGAATAACTATTTTGTGAAAAGGAGGCAGTCTGTAGTGGTAAGAGTCTTCCCAATGCTCAGCCTATGCCTACCATTGTTGCTTTATGTTCACATTGTCTCCTTCTGTAACTTAACTTAGCCTTCTCCACATTTTTCCTCACAGATCCATTTTTAGTCCCTGTAGAAAACCTATGATTTTCTAGTTTGATGTACTTTTGTGGAAGTCTGAATATCATGAGTGCTTTTGTCCAGGGTTTTATGCTTCATCTTCTATATAGTGATTCTGCCCTACACATTCTTTTCTATTGTAGATATGCTGTATTTGTGAGCCAGATGAGAAATGCTCTAGTATCTGCTTGTTCAAATAGAATGATAGATATTTGCAAATGTTTGCCTCATATGAGTTTGTCCTTGGATTTTTTCCCAGCCCATGATTTACCTCCTTTGTCTTTTATTTATGCATTTTCTTCTGCAGAGTTACAGGGCTCCACTACCTTTGTGATTTCTATTCTCTATACTGTTATCCTTATGAAGCAGGAGAGTGCCAGCTTTGCCCAGTCTTATCAATTGGGTGTGATATAAACTCTCTAGGGTCATCTAGAGTTCCTTGCTGCACACAGGGAAAACTGATGAAGCACTGTCCTAGGAACAGCTGTATTCTTTGTGTTTCCTCATGAAAAGGAGCTGGGTCCTGTGGAATTTGATTGTCGCAGAAGTCAGCCATTTTTATGCAGTTTGGCAATGCATGGGCCTATAATTTTGTCAGAAACCTGATTATAACTCTTGTCCCAGTTTAGAGACAATTTAAACAACTGGTTTAAATTTGGGGACATGAGACTACAAGATGCAGAAAAGGAAATAGCTACTCTTTAATTAAATATATCTATATATCTATATATCTATCATGTATTTAAGCAAGAGAAGCACAGGACACAAAATCAATATTTCCCAACAAAACTGAACAACTTGCAGTGAACAGAAGTAAAACACTATTCCCCGTTAGAATTGAATAAGCCTCTGACCATTCTCTGTGGCCACAGGAAGAAGTCAAGCAGCAGTCTTGGACTCCCTTGGCAAGCCAATGGTGGGGAGAGGGGAAAGGAAAACAATTTCACCAGCTCTATGGGTGGAAAAGAGGGAAGACACAACCTCAATATATGAAGTCGTTCTCCAGTTGGGCTGAAATCAAGGCAGATGGTGGCAGAGCTGCTGCAGATACTCGGAGAGTGGGACTAAGGCTGTCTTCCCTGTTCAAGACACCCGTGAGAGGGAGCCTGCTCTTCCCTGCAGTGGAAAACATATCCTCCCCTGCGTGTGCACACTTTAGTCCTGGGCACCACTGCTGTCCCCTGCCTCAGCTGCAGTGCCAGGTGTTGGCTTCACCTGCCCCCGGCTGCAGTGCAGAGAGCAGCAGCAGTGGCGGAGAGAGCTCCAGGAGCATGTCCATAGCTGAGCGGGGATGGGAAGGAGGGCAAATAAACTCACCCCGCTGCCAGCCCCACGGCTGCTCCGCCACTGAGCTGCCTGCACTCCCACCCTGCCACAGGGAAGGGAAAAAACAATAACCAAACCATTACAACTCTTGAAAAGAAGCCTCCAAACCCCATCACTTTTCTGTGTTAAAAATATGCCCAGAGCTCTTCTAGGAAGTAATTGATTTCTTCTAGACGGCTGCTGACCAAAAGTGCTCTGTAGTATTTGAGGTGTATGGCTTTTGTAGGTTGTGGTTTAGATGAAGACTTCTCTTTTTTTTTGTTTCACTGTTACTGAACCACATGGTGATTTTGCAGTTGTCTTGGTGAATCTGAAGAATGTGCAGCTGCTGAATATGTTATCTTTCATGTCCAAGACATGGTGTGATTATTGTTCTTAATTTTGGATTTTTTTTCTCTTCAATATTTTCAGTTTCCGATTTTACGTACCAACTAATCTGTTTCAAACTTCGCGTCCAGTCCTGATTGTAGACAGAGGGAGAGCAAACTCAGTCTATGACACTGGTTTTACTTCTGTGTCCCATGTATACTGTCCTTTCTATGCACATATGTCTGATTGTAAGATTTTACGGTGACGCAGTGATCACTACAAACAATCTCAACCAAACCAGACTGAAAAACAGCTGTAAAAGAGGCAGTTATGGAAAAGTTCTCAATCAGCAGCATCAACAGTCTTCCCAGTGTGAACAAAAATGGGTTTGGTTACATAGCCATGTAACCAATGAACATGTGTTGGTGTCCACACGGAGTTAGCAGTGATTGATATGTTTGAGGCAGACTGAGGAGGGTCTGGATTAAATACAGTCACAGAGTTATGATCTTCCCCATGCAGCTGGTTAAGTGACCTCTATATGAAGGTCCAGGGCAGAGCTAATACTAACAGATTTGCACCATGTTTCCTGCTTTCCAGCACTGTTAATCCACTGTCAGCCATTACACCTAAATTCACAAGCCTAAAAGCTCTTTTGGTGAAATAGGATGTTTCACAAAACTGAAAACATATTTGCATTTCTGATAGCACTGCCATTGTTAATCTGACAAAATCCCATCAGATTTGTTAAGGTTGAAATTAATTTCTGCTTGAAAGTTAAAAAGATAAAAAAAAATTATGCTGAACAGTATCCTCTGCTGAGATATAGGAATGAAGGTTTAAATATGTTTTCTGTAATTCTTAACATTTTAATCAAGAAAATGTGATGATTTTTCTTCCAAATAGAATCTATTCTGTGGTCTCCTGTACTCCAAACAAGGTATCTTTTATGATAATACCAGATTAGACTGAGTTTCTTGTGACATGAATTTATCTTACATTTTAGAGGTTATAATTCCTTTGCCAAAGTTTGCAATTTGCTTGCAGAGTTTTCTGAAGGTTTAGATACCAAAGCTGCTACAATGACTTCTCAAGAGACTTGATTACCACCCCAGGCCACCCTTCTCAGATGTCCTCACTGTTCACCCACACAAGCATTCACTCTTTCCACTGGAGAGAGCCCAAGGCAGCCCAAGGTGCTGCAATGCATGACAGGGATTATTTTTGTACTGATTTGTCTGGGAATAGATGTCGAACCTGAATCCTAAAGAATGGTAAAGATAAAGGCAACTGAAGTAATTTAAAGGGCAGCTGGATAAAGTATTCCACACTGACCCATCAAAAATTATTTTGCCAACTGAGCTGCTTCCTGCTTCTTTATCTGAAGACCTTTGTTTCTGTCACACACAAGAGACTGAATTACCACCTGTTGCCAGATTTTAGCCAGTTCAGGGAAAAACTTCAGGCTGAATCAGGGGTCTGGTTATAATTCCCTGAATTAAATTTCTCAGTACACAATCCTGATGCTGCAGTCAGTGTCTGGGATTGCTTTGATATATGTCAGTCAAGGAGAACATCCTGAGATATCCTGACCTCATCCCTCCTATTATCTCATTGACATTAATGTAGAAACATGGCAGAAGAATACCCTCCTGAGGGGCTCTCACAGAGGGTAGGAAGCTGCCTTATCTTTCAGAAGTTGCTTCGCAGAACCCATTGCACTAAAATATGATGCTAATATCACATGCTAACAAATAATTCAAGAACACTTTAAGGGTTTCCATCTGTGGCTTGAAGGGAGTGACTGATGGTGGAAAGCAGAAAAAAGAAGAAAAAGCGGATATGGATTTTGTAGATGCCTTGTCAGAAGTATTGGATGCTGTAAGAACATACTGCCTTGTTTTCTGATGGTTTTGCTTTTTGTTGCAGAGTGCATTGAAAAGTGAAATCTTGCACATAACTCTGAAAGTTGCTTTTTTTCTTACTGCTGCTTGTAATTTGTTAGCAGGCATGGGTCTGCTGCCCAGCAAAAGGGACCTGACTATTGTCTTTCTTTGGAAAAAAATGCATGCAGTAGTTACGACAGCAGGGGGTCTGGCTGTATTGACTAGAGTCAAAAAAAGACAAAGAATGTCTAAGGATCGATTCTAAGCTGCAAAGATTATCTGTGAAAGAAGTCCTCTCTCCAGCCTTGAAAGTGACATTGTTCCACATGAAGGAAAACAAGCACCCTGGAAACCTGAAAACTTCCTAGCAGAATTGATATTTAAAATTTGAGAGAGATTTATTTGACTTCTTTTTCAGGTATTTTTGTGCATACACTAAAAAGCCAACAATCTTTGAGGAGTAAATGCCTCCATCAGAGGTAAATGAAGAGTATGTAAGCCTAGTCTCTTGTCACAGCGTTAATTGGGACAGCTTCTTTGCATTCTGGTAAAGATGAGTAAACAAAGAGCTATGGTATTGTTCTGTGGGACTGAATTTGATATTCTGAAATATGAGGTTATGGTTTGGGTTCTGATTGGAACCTGGATGAGGAAACCATTAATTCTTCAATGAGATCATATTCTCTTGCTCCTCATATGCCTCATAGAGGACATAGGTGTGTAAATAGATTGCTAGTAGTAGAAGTGCATTTTTCGCTCAAGGCTTCTGCTTTCCTGAGTTTGGGCTGTATTTTTTGTTCTAGTTACATGTATAAACAAAACATTGTGCAAAAGGATTTTACACTGTTCCTACTACTTTAGGACATTTCTCATAAAGCCTATGCTTTGTACATAGAAAAGTTGAGAAATAGAATTGTTATTAAAAATAAGAAATAAAATGTTTCTTGAATAAAGTATCAGGGCTATTGTGTTTTAATGTGGTCAGAATAAGACTTCTTTGGGATGACTCCAGTCCTCAAAACACAGTTTTCTTACATTATTCAAGGCGTCTTACTAGATACCTTATTAAATGGAGAGATTGAATTTCATTGGGATTCTCAATCTACTCTGACCTTTTTGAGTAAACCATAATAAAAAGCACAAGAAGAATCTGATACCATAACAGTATGCCATATTTGGGCCAGCAGGTGATATTCTTTGATATTTGTGGTGGCCATCAATCTGTCATTTCTCTGCATTGCATGTGCCAGTATTAGAGACATTAGAGAAACCAAAACAATCCCAAACTCTCTGGAATATTTTTAAAATTTCCCACTACTTTTTCTTTTTTCTTTCTTTTTTT
>VYZS01050704.1:39631-53081 GCA_013400695.1 Neodrepanis coruscans
TTTTTTAATTTTCCCTCCCCCTCAAATAATTCTTTCATTTCAAAGATCAAAGACCTTGTGTGTGCTGGCACAAACCTCTACGTCTCCTTAAACTGTCAAATATTTTTTTGTTGCTATTCAAATGTCAGACATAATCAGTTATTATAGACTTTGATGGCTGTGGAAGATGTTTATGACTGTCATGGCTCTTCCAGGTTATGACTAGCTTGCCATATGACATGATTTCATGGGTTTATTTTGTGTTCTGTCCTGCTTGTACTGGAGTCTGTTATAGTTTTGGTATGGATTTTAATACAAGCAAAACTAGCCATTCTTTGTATTTCATGACAAGACTGAAAAAAACCAACCAAAACCCCATATCTGAAAGCAGAGACCAAAGCATTTAATGGTAAAGGATAATCAGAATCATACCAGGTTAGACACTTGAAATATGACAGTCCACTTTGAAAAGTTACAAAATCCATTGCCTACCACTATTCTCTGCAGAGGATCTATTGCATCTGTCTGCCAGTTTGTATGTAACTTGAATCTCTTGACACAAGAAAAATGTAAAATAAAACACTGTGTAAAAATCACTGTGGACTTGCAATGTACCCAAATACAATACTTGAGTTCAAAGAATGGTGTTTGAACCAGACTACTGTTACTGACAAACGTGTTATTAATGTTCAACCATCAAATGATTTTGATTAAAGAGAGAAATCCTGTACCACTAGAGAATAATATTTATGGGGTTTTTTTTCCCTTATGTTATACTGGAGGTACTTAGAGAAAGGTAAATTGCCTTTAAAAAAAAAGATTAATTGCATCTTTACTGTATTTTTATCCTTTTTGGACACCAAGAAAAGAAAAACTGAATTGACTTGACTTGATAGTATTTTATCTATAAATGGCACAGGGAGATACTTGTTGGCTACAGCAGCTAAGTGGACAACATATAATGCTAGATGAAGCATTGCATTGACAATCCCAGCTGTGTTCCAGCACCTTTTAGGAAAAAAGCCCACAAAGCACACACACACAGACACACAGACACACACACACACATGCAAAAACCCCCAACCACACCAGAAGAAAAGATCTGACCCTGTTGGTCTTAACTAGAAGCATTTTGAATGTATTCAGAGAGGTATTTGATGGGCCTCTATGTTCCACAGATCCCAAGCTTTTCAAAGGTATTTAGTAATCTTAGGAGATAGATAGATGCTTATGAACTTTTCAGATACGTCAAGACAAATTAGATGCTGAAGACCAAGCATAATCTGATCCCAGACATCTATCTGTCCTGCTCAGACTTGTTTGAAAATCCCAATCTGCAGTCACATGCTTAGATCCATAGACACATTTATAAGTATTGTCAGCCTTGTCCCAGTGCGTGTGCAAAGTTCACAAAGGAATGCAGCATCCTATGTATCCTTAAGCACAGTGTCTCCTTTTGCCCTATAATCACTAGCTGCAGCTCAGATTCTGTGTGTCGACACTGGCCTGCTTCTTTTGCATGTCACTCTGTGTCCTCCAGTGTTTTGGGTCCATAATGCTGGATTTAATCCTTGCTAGCTCACATGTTCTGGGTTTTCACATTTCAGTTCTCTATCTGGATGTGTCTCCCAGTATATGCCTTGATAAAAAAATTCATTCTCCTCAGCCAGCAGACAAGGCAGAATTTGGTGGAGGGCATCAGATATGAGTAGAAAACTAAGGGGAGAGGGCTCAACTTAGGCAGACCTGCTGAAGGTCACTGAACCTACTGTGCATCTGTTTGTATGTGTTGATGTGGCTGAGGTCCTCCAAGGTTGTAAGGCTGTGATGCATGAGCAGAAAAAGCATACACGTGCTGCAATTTCCGAACACAAACTTCGATTATTGTGGCTTGGAAAATGGCTGGATCACCAGTGATAAGACAGTTCAGGAGCTGAAAACCCCCAGTCTGCTGGAGTGAAAGGTAGAGATGAAGGTCATGTTCTTGTTCTCATTGTACCTGTAATCAGGTAGATAAAGATCAAACTGCATCACATAAAATCAAGATACCAATCATGCATGAAGAACCATAATTACAGATCTCCATGCCTGTGCAGAATTTTGTTGTACTTTTACTCTTCCAAAATGATCCTGGAAGAGGACTGGTGTGTCAGAGAAGGAGCAAATGTCACCTTTTCTTGTAGCTGCTGATTACAGGAACAGAATGCAAGAGATGAATATATTCAGTGAACTTGTTTTTTCCATATGAGGTAGAGTGCTGGTTCTTGAGTTACACTTCTTTGGCTGAGTCAAGTATTTCCTGCGAGGACTGGGTGAATTCGTGCTCAGGCCCTGATCCTGCAATCTGATCTAACTGGCGAAGTTATGTCTTGTGCAAAGATGAAAAGCCCTCACAGGATCTCTGCCTAGGTGGAAAGGTCTATCGGGGTAGAACTGATTGCAGAACTGCAACAAGCAGCTGTAAACCGAAAATGAATAAAATACATAAGTGGAATGTCTTTCGTCTCCTCTCCAGTCTTCAGAGGACTTTGAAAACCCACTGTGTTCACAGGAAAATAATTTTTCAGTGGCTTGCTCCAACAAACTCTTTTCAAAGTTTTCTATCTTTTCAGGCTCACTTAATGTGTTTTATTACTTCTTTTTTTTTCAGTTTTAACTTAGCCAGTGTTCCCCAAAGTGTAGACAAAGCTGTAATCTGAGAAGTTATTTTCCCTCTGCAAAACAGTTTGCAATTTTTCATTGCGTAAGGAATTGTAGGCAATTTTAAGGTTCTTATGAAGAATATGATAAATTTGCAAGGCATACTCTACTTAGAGAAAAAAGATGGAAAAGTTCCTCCATGCTTAGTTTCTCCCCATTTATAATCATTAGGCTTTAAATGCCCCATACATCTCTGTCAGTTAGATAAGAGGCATTGATTGCTCAACTGCTGCACAGACATTTCATACACCTGGTTCTTAGATGACATTTCAGGGGTAGAAAGAGAAGGAAGTACTGTAAGAAGTGTTCACAATTTGCAATGTCAAACTTTATTATATAAAGTCGTAAACAACCCCAATTAGTAGAAAGGTTGTTCATAACCAGGGTTTTAAGCCAGTTCTGGCTTCATTAAATGTTTCCTGCAGTTGAGAAGGCATCCCTGATTTATAATAAAACATTGTAAAGTTTTAGAAAAGCTTTGCATTTCCTACTGACTTATTTCTTGTTAACATCCAGCAAAGCCTGAGGAAGGGGTTAAGTAGAGGTCTTGAGGGACCACTTGACATCTGCTACACTTGTGACTTTGTGATCTTGGTTTTTTTCCTTGTTTTGAGGGACGCCTTACAGTAAAGGCCATGTGTGCCTGTGTGTGTTTTCCAGAGATGGCCAGGGTTGGGAGTGGCAGAGTGGCCAGGAGGGCAAAGAAAACAGCTTCTTGATGACAGATCAAATAAAGGCCAAAAAAAAAAACAAACCCCAAGAGGAGAAGGGGGATTACATGCTCTGTAATCATGATAATAGGAAGGAAAACACTGGGGATCTCAAGTATGAAAACCTTTGTACAGAGGAATGTAAGCATCAAGGACAGTTTGATACTATAAACCAAAACTCCCCCAAACACCTCTGAGAGCAGCCCATGCCCTCTCCTTCATGTGCAAATGGCCACCCCTAGGCTGCATGGTACACTTCTCCTCCTGGGCACTGCAGGCTACTGGATGGAGGCCTGGGACCCTGAGTTGCCCTGGGGTCCTAAGAGAGGTCTGGGCACCCTGTGAGGTGAGAGGAAAGCTTGGGGCAGGTAGTGGGAGGCCATATGTCTCTTGGAGAAAGCTACTGAGCTGGCCTCTGATCACTTTGGAGTGTGACATCTAATTTCTCTTGTACTTCTTCCTCTCAGTCCTTTCTTGTTAACACTCCCTGTGATGTCTCACCCTTAAGAGGAAGGGAGCACCCAAGACCTTTAAATCTTGTGGTCAAAAGGAAGGACAAAAATCAGAGGGTCCACAAAAAATCATGAAGTTTTGTTAAGTAAATTACACACTTGGCATGGAGATTGGTCTGTTAGACCTGACCTAAGTACATAAGTACATAAGTACAGGACAACGGGTTTTGGATAAAGGGATAAGGTGAACAGAAGAGAAAAAGGAAGGATGCATTAAAGAAGTGGGAAGGAAAAGGAATAGAAAGAAAAGGGAAAGGAAAAGGAAAAGGAAAAGGAAAAGGAAAAGGAAAAGGAAAAGGAAAAGGAAAAGGAAAAGGAAAAGGAAAAGGAAAAGCCATCCAGCTATCAGTGTTTGACGTACACATTAGCTCCTTACCTTCTGGGATTCTACATCCCCTCAACTAACAGTTGTGCCTCTGTTGGTTAAAAGAGTTGTTTACAGGAAGGCAGTTCAGCTGCTTGGCAGCAGAACGCCATCACAGGCAGGACACTGCCACTTGCAGCCTGGCAATGTCCACCTTGGAAGCACCTACTTTGTAGCATGGGCACTGAGGTCTCTGAGTCCCATGAGGTGACTTCAGTACGTGAGACAGTCTCCTCCAGCCATGGGCACCACGGCAGCAGCCCTTCCCTAAGGGTCCTTCTGGTGATCCCACTTTTTCTCTGAAACAGTTATTTCCCAGGAATAGGTGTATCACAGTTCCTTGTAATGTGGAATTTCTCCAGCTCGGGGGATGCTGCAGCTATGAGACATAGTTGTGCAAAAGCTGCAGGCCGGTGTGCTGGCATCTGGAAGTTGCATGTGACAAGCTCAGATGAAAAGTCATTTTGCTTTCATGTGCCATGATTTCTGCAAAGTTGGGGTCTCCAGTGAGGACTTAAATTAATCTCACATAGTTTATGAGTGAAAATCCATTTACAATGCGAATGACCCCCACTGTCCAAAAGTTTAAACAAATCCCCTCTGTATGCATTTCCTACAGTGGGGATCAAGTTCCATAGGTATGATGGAAGTAGGCCTCAAACAAGCCTCTCACCTACACACAGAACAGAAATCATTTGCAAGGAAAACCAAAATGACAGCCATATGCATGGAACATTTTATATGCTACGGCCAGGCTTGCAGACCCCAAGAGGAGGATCTTCTGATCTGAAGATGGAATTGAAAACAGGTGCCCGACATGCTGCACATAAAGAAGTATACAGGCAATTTGGGAGCCCTCCAGAGATTCTTTCAACTTCTGAAAATATGGAGACAACTTACCAACCCCCAATCCCATGATTTCCCTCTAATTCCCCTGCTTCCCCTCCTCCCAGAAACGGAGGAAACTGCTAGGCCATGGTGATGCTGTCCCATTTAGCAAAAGAAAACGTGAAAAGGATTAAGGAGGATCCATCAAAATGTCAGCCTGATCTTGAACTGCTGGGAAAAAAGCTTTTTTTAATTCAACTGTCTGTCAAAAAGACCTGGGTGACCTTGTTTTGCAAGTGAAAGCCTTTGACTGTGACCCTGGCATGCTTCCTGTGTCTGACTTTTATTTAGCAAATAAATGAAAAGTACTGTTCATGTTTATGGTAAACACCTGATTAAGTTCTACCAGAAAAAAATACAGCTGGACAATACGGGATCAGATTAAGTTTCCTTCTTATGTGTTGCCGTCAAATGGTCACAATCTTTTAAAGCTCTAAGGCTTATTAAGTGGATGTTTTAAAATGGTGCAATAGACAATGCAGCTGTATTTCATTTGTGGATAATGGATGCAATACATATAATAACCCAACTGGGTATGTTGACTCACGAGCTAATTTAGGTGTAGATGTTACAGCACTTGTGCAGCTGGAAATGTTGCCATCACACAAATCAGTTGCAGATTAATGGAGTCAGGTCCCTGTCTGCACTAGGAAGAGATAAAAAGCCACAATTAAATATAAAAACAAGTTCCAAAGAGTTATTGTAAGTTTAAACAGTATTTGAAAATGTCTTCCCAACCACAAAGCAAACTGTAATATGAACCTGGAATTGCTTAATTGTATGGTGATTTCACAATTTTATATATATAATGAACTCATAGAGCTGAGAACATGGATAAGCCTGAAGGAGCATGGCCTATTGTTTAGAAGGTGAGGCAGAGGTGAACATTTCTACTCTTATTATTTTCTCTGATATTGAGTGATATTAGTAAAACCACCCAGTTCTCTCTTTCCTGGTGTGGGTTCTCAGGTGGTATATTTTATAATTGCTATTATAATTATTATTACTGTTTTTGTAGTACTACAGTTACTAGTCCTAGTACTAACTTTTAGGACCTGCTGTCATTTGGTGACATAACTGAATAGTTGGAAGATAGCGCTGTCTCCAGCATTATCTGGAGTCTCTTTTCACCTCTACATGCTTCTGGTGCCCCATGCTCTCTTTGCCTAATCTGTGAAAGAAGAGTGAAATTTTTTTACGCATTTTTCTGAGTCCTTTTTGTAATTTCTAGTGGAAAGCAAACAACTATGTAATTCTGAAGTAGTATTATGACTACTCTTATCTCTAACAGCACAGCAGTATTTAAATACTGACTATATACAAGTGTCTTTCCAACCACTGGGAATGGTTGACTTATTTTGTACACGCCTCTGTGTTCATTGTAGAATGAACTTTATGCTAGTGATCAGTTATCCTGAAGATAATTGATGGATGAGTTCCAGGAGGAACTAGAAAAATAGGACTGGGGGCCTGCAAATTTATGCATCAAAGCTGGTTTGTCTGATGCCTTCTGAAGTGTAAGCACTGACCAAGGCTTTTCCTCTCTTTGGGATATTCATGATACTTTTCACCCGTGTGGTGTCCCTGAGAATGGATCAGGATGGATCAGGAATGGATGCAGTCTGTAGCCTGTGTCTCATTGCTTTCTCCCCTCTATTTTACTGTCTCTTTAGAGAAAATGCATGAAAAGTCTTCACACTATACCTTCTGCACATTAGTTAAAACTGATGAGCAATGACAAAGGTATCAGGAATCAGAGGTACAAACATGCAGATGGAAAGAGGCAGATATAAGTACGTTTCCTCAGGAAACAGGCTAAAAACTGTTTCCTTGACTTGTTTCTACCAATCCAACTATCTTCGTAGTATTTGCTTTCTGTCTAATGCTGCTTGTTTCAATTATCATTTAGAAGAACTAAACTGGAAATAGAAATAAGTTAGACAAACAAGAGTTTTCAAAATTTTTTATTTTCTTATTTCTTTTTTTATACAAGTCCATTATAGTAAATAATTTGGGATGTCTCTGAATGTTATTTGCCAGGAAAAAAGTCACAGTTTTGAAAGTATCAGTTCAGGCTGAGTATTTCCAGACTGGCAGGAAAATGCTAGCCAGACCCTTTTCTTGTGAAAATGGAGACATTTCTATGGTTGGTATTTGATTCAGAAATTTCACAGCAATGGATCTAATGCAATTTATCTATGGTTTTAGAGCATCCAATTTCAGTCACTCTGAAAGAATGTCATCATCAGTTTATTATGCAATTGATATAATTTTCTCTGCGAACATGGGAAAAGGAAAATCTTGGCTGGTGAGGAAGTATAGGAAACTAAAATTAGTATTAGAATCCACAGAATGATATATAAAAATACATATACATAAACATGTAGTTGAACTTAATTTTTTAGTTTATTACTATTGACTTGTATTTGGGTTACTGGGATGATTGCTGATTGAATATGTGTACTTAATTGCTAGTTGATGGTAGAATGGGCAGAAAACCTTACTCGGTAATGTGAAGTTGAAGTAGGA
The DNA here is from genome assembly GCA_013400695.1 of Neodrepanis coruscans. Lineage (NCBI taxonomy): Eukaryota > Metazoa > Chordata > Aves > Passeriformes > Philepittidae > Neodrepanis > Neodrepanis coruscans. Next base: position 47,314 of record VYZS01050704.1, read on the forward strand.
CATCTTGTAGTTAAACACCTCTGAAGTGTAAGTTGCCATATATGGGCTATTATTTGAGGAATTCCTGCTTCTTTGACTATAACCAAATGTGACGTTACAAGAAGCAACACGTGGAAAGGACAACTGACAGTGAAAACATCTTATTCCATCCATAGGGTATTGTAGAACTGCTTGTCACATTTCTTTGCAGAGTGAAGAAACAAGGCTTTTTCTTGGGTATCACATCTTAGTTTAAGGTAGATATAAGTACAGATTCTTGTTTTATAACCTTTTTCTTCAGTCTTGTTCCTTCTGTTTAGTATAAGCAACACTTTGACTGAAGTTGCCTGAATGTTTATATATATATATATATAAAAAATATTTATTGCTGATTATATGTTCTGGAAAGTAAAAGCTGCATTTGGCTAAGTTCAACTGTACTTTATTGTTAATGCTTGGCTGACCTACAAGATAAAACACAAGAGTGGAGATTTGAAGGAGCACTCCAGAGAGGTTAAAAGGGTGGACAAAACTGTGAGTTATAGATACACAGCAACTGGCCTTAACCTGAAACCATATTAGGATGAGTGGTGTGTGTAGAATCACATCAGTTCCAGAACATGGAGTTCAAATCCATGATGCTTCAAAGCAATGGTTTCTATTTCAATGCAAATTTGACAATGATAGATGTTAATCACACTCCTTAATGAAGAATCAGAGGCATAAAAGTAAGCAGTGTGGCATATGAGTCCCATAAAATAGAAAAGAAGCACATGCCGTAGATATACTTAACTTCTCAGGAAACCAATCAACACCACCCAAATGTGGCTATACAATACTTCAAAGGTAGCAGATTCTTCAGCTGAAACAAGACATAGTTTTACAAAAATGCCAATATAAATTTTTACAACTGCAGGAAACATAGAGCATAATTAGTTGCTGAACTAAGATATCCCTTTTGATAACAGAATTGTCAAGAAAAGAAAATCCTAGTTCTGAAAAGGAATTTTTTTTTCTCATTCACCAGTGTTGAGGTAAAAAAAAAGTTTGCTCTAACCCTGATCCTGCAAGGGTTTAATTTACTTGCTTGATTTCAGACGTGTAGTCTCACTGACTTCAGATAGAGGGTATTCCTGCTGAGATCAATAGTGGTACCCACATATATAATGTTAAGTACATGCATCTTTTTGGCACCCGGATCTCAAATGCCTACCAGAGAAATAAACACACCTGAAAATAAATATCAAAGAGCAAAGCAAAATTTTTTCCCCAGTTTGAGATGCATACTCAGGAAATTGACAAAATAGCTCATATGTGATACATTTTATCACTTCTGAAATCTGTAAGGAGAATCACTTTGCGAAGTGCAGGAAGATTACAGTGCAAGGTGTAGGGAAATGACAGCCTATGAGTTTTCCTCTCTCACTAATTGCATGTTAGCTGGGTTCATCAAAGTTTTCTCAAATGTCTTTGTGAGTGGGATTGTAGGTGAAGTTGAACATTTATAGGCTCAAAAATTTGTCCAAGGTTCTCGTTTTATTTCAATATGAACTCATGTTACATCTGTTGAAAATTCTGCTGACAGTCCCATACACATAATTTATGACATTTCCTATCAAGATGTTTAGCTGAATTAGAAACACTTGTGAAGAAACCCATCTGCAGCCAGTTAAAGAGTGTTTTTGTAATAGAGGTGAGGGCTGTTAGGCAACAAAGGAGGACTCATCTTACTTTTATTTCAATGGCTGTTGATCAAGCAATTGCACCATAAACTGCTTACAGCTGTGGCATTTGTTACAGTGACAAAGAACATGTTTAAGGGTAGACAGAAAGTTATGCTGTATGTTAGTTTACAATGACTGTGCAGTTTACACACCAAACAGCCCAAAACATGTTTCTGCAACTTCCAGACTTCTTGGTGAAATGGCACTGATTTGTTCTTTTTTCTTTATAATTTGTTTTACTGAGCTAGTTACGTTCATGTCTGTACTATTTTCCCATCTTAATGGCATTAAGACCATGGTCACACTATGCCTCCTAGCTCACAGACCTGTTTTCAGGCATGTGAGCTATTCTATTTAAATAGATAAAACTAAATTTAAAGATGCCCATAGATTTGAAAGGCATAATTATTTATCAGGGATGGGAAATACAGTTGACACCAAAGAAAAGAATTTTAATTATGAAAATCTATTATTTGAGCCTTTTTTAAGAGAGTTCAGAGAGTTCATTTAACTGTGTAGACCAGAGATTTAGCGCTTTGTTTTTATACAGTTGCCTTATACTTTGGTTCCATGCTCATCTCCAGAGACAGGATATTGCTGCAAGAAAATGTTGAGAACTGGTTACTTGGAAAGTCAAATCATTGCCTGCCTTCAAGTTCTCCTTTTTTGGGTGCAGAAGTCAGGGTGAGGACACTCATATGGAAATACCCCTTGGCCCCTACTATATTACCTGGGTGCACGATGGAATGCAGGCCAAATTTATTTAATGTTTAGCTGTCTAAAACAGTTCTCTGTTTTAAATTGGTAGTTCATTCTTCCTCTTGGTTAGTAGAGCAACTCCAGAGTTTGCCTGTCTTCAGATGAGATTTACTGCACTCTTGAGGTATTTATCTTTCTCCTCCAAGAACAGAAGTAGCTTAAAGGACCTTGTGCCCTTGTGTAGGGAGTTTGTACAAACAACAGCCAGCTGACATGCCTTGTCACACTAAGGAACATAGGCTATGTTCTTCTGGAAAAGAAAACCCCACCTCTTTGTGCGCATATATCTTATGCAGCTGTATTAAAAACTGGCAAAATTAGCCTAAATCATTAGCCATGTATTATCCATGTGGTCATATGGCATTTCCTTGTGTCACGATGCTCTGCTTCCTGGTAGCTAAGTTTCCAAGACATGATTCATGGAACACAAAATTCATGTTTATTCTTACTAGAACATCATCAACCAGCACTGCCTCTGTGGATTTCAAGAGCTAAGTTTTCTGGAAAAGGTGATCCAGCACAACAAGATGGAATAAAAGGGCTCCTGGCCAAATTTGCTTTAACATTACTAACTGCATTTTTCCTCAAGATAATAAGCCCTGTTTCAGACTGACTCATGTCTCATATTCTACTGGGTTACTACCCAAGAAAATTATATCTGGTGTTGCCCGGATTCATTCTACCTCCATTGCAAAGCCAGCAGTTGGGCTGGATGCATTCAGCTCTTTAAAGGTGCACAAAATGATAACCAAAACTCTCAAAAAGGTTTTGAAAATCATATGACCACTGCGATGATAGTAGCCTATCTGAGGGGAAGTAAGTTGTCATGCCCTTCTGCAGGAGAGTCTATTGTCTTTGAATGTTTTGCTATTCATTTTCTGATGGTTAAAGAGTTTATTTCAAAGTTCATTTTCAAATTAAATATGTCACGCTTTGGCTTAGAAAAGCCTTTATTTCAGAGGAGTAACTTACTTTGCCCTGTTTAGATAGGGTGATGTGTTTGATCATTGATATCGACCAAATTGTATGCAGGAGAGGCACCTGCTGCTTTAATGTTTTTTGGTTTTTTTTCTTCTGTAAGAGATATTAACATATTAAACTGCAGAAAAGAGATATATTTTTGGTGAACAAAAATAAGAAAGCAATTGGATAAGACCCCCTATTAGGATCCCTAATTAGTACACCTAAGATAAAAAAGAATTCAGAAAACCATAGAGGAAAGATACTATGAGATAAAGATATCATTGGAATCTTACACTAATCAAAATCTTGTGTGGCTGCCTTGTTAAGACACTTGCTTTAAGAACAAACCATATGGCAGAAGCCTCAAGGAGATAGACCCTTTACCTCACCACCAACAGAAGTGTAAAATGCTCCCCATTCCTTCAAGGATTTAAGTAATGTTTGCTTAGAGTGTTTCATTCACTAGCAAACATAGTGATTTGTGAAGCACAGCTAATGTGTCCCTGGGAAGTTCCAGCATGAAATAAGACTAGGTGTGAAAGCCTGTCAGGGTCCAAAGTGATATGATTTAAGGGGAAGCACTCCCTGAAAATGTGAGGAGTGTTACTAATATAATCCATATGATAACTTCTCCCTGCAAATGTTTGCCAGAATCTAGGGCAGAAATGCATGAGACAGACATTAGTCATTGTCCACAGTTGATATTTCTTTCATAAATTTATCAGCAAGTGTTGCCATGCTGTGTTTAAGCATTTCTACGCCAAATTAGTGTGCAAAAATGAAAAGGAGCTACCCTATGTTTACTTGCATATGCACACACACTTGAAAAATTTAAAAAGCACTTGTTTTACTACAAATATATCTTTGAGGTTTTACACAGTAATAGAACTAACTGGGTGTCTAGGAAGGTACAGAAGGATAGGAAGGTAGCTTTCTGCCACTGATGCTTTTATATGTATAATTATATGCGTGATAAGATTTCTGCTGTTTTTCACTTTTTTTTGTAGCATGAAGACTGTCAGAAGCAGGATGCAGTCTGCTCTGATTTTGTTTGCATGATCCAGCATTTTCTATTATCAGCACAAAACTATAATACATATTACAAAATTTAATCTAATATTAAACTGTTCAAAATATATCTGTAAAGCACATAAAAATTTACAACCTCCATTCAGCATACAGTCTTGGGAGACAGCTAGACCTGGGAAGAACTGTGAAATCATTTGGCTGATCCCTCTAAACTGCAAGGCCTAATTTGGTAGTTAAAGGCATATGAGATATTAGTACAACTGAAAGAGTATATCCTGCTTTTCTGGGACATTGCATGGGATGTGCTAGAAAAGTCTCTGGTTTTTTAAGGTTGACACAACACCTTGGACTGAAGTACCTACTTGAAAAAATGACAGAGGAGTGCAGAAGGGAGTCTTAATTCTGCTGCCTAAGTCCTCATCTGTTCCCTTCTACACTTTGTCTGTCTGACAGGAAAAGAGGTGACTGTGAAGCAAGTCTAATATAGTTCTGTAAAGGTAGGTATGGTTGGGGAAGGTGGACAAGGAACATCACTACGGTCTAGTGACCCTGAGACATATGAGGTGATACTACTGTGCATATGAAGGAAAAGTCCTTCTCTCAGCTCTTACTCCAGCTGATGTGACTTAACCAAGCCAAGGCACTAATCAGTTTCTTTCCCTTTCAAGAAACACAGGAAAGTATTGGGAAATTTTATGAAAGTATGAAGTGATTTGTTCCTGTGTTCTAGCTAATATAAGCAGCTTGAATTCCAAAGAAAGCCCCTAAATAAGTCACAAATACAATAGACAGATGGCTCCTGATTATTGCAAGCCCATGTCTTACATAGTTTTTAGAGCTAAAGCACATTTGGGTTAGAGTTAATTCCCTTAAAGTAGTTTTTCTTAGTTTAATTCCTTTAAGTACAAACACTGTGTTTCAAAATAAGTCGAAAAACTTTCTGCTGCCACTCTTCCTCTTACAATCTGAAAAAAATCTAACTCACTGCAATCCTCTTAAAAATAACAAAATCAAATTCAAGTACCTACAGCATGTCGTATCTTAGACCTTGCTGGTATCTCCCTGACTGTATTTGGACATCTTTCTAATTCCAGAGTTGTTGTGGGTTGGAAAATAAAACCGTTCCCCCCCCATCATTCCCCACCGGGGCTGTCCCGCGGTCCCGGGGCTGGGCCGGCACCGGGGCTGTCGCGCCCGTGGGGACCGCGTCGGGAACGGAGCTGCCGGTGGGGCGGCGCCGGGACTGCCCCGTGCTCGCACAGCATGCGCCAGGAGCTGCTGGGGTTGTGGGCGATGGCGCCAGGCGAGCCAGTG
>VYZS01050704.1:53697-74600 GCA_013400695.1 Neodrepanis coruscans
TTTCAGCACTAAATCCCTTCTGGGCTAACGAGAAGGGAGGGAGGGGTTTGCGCGTGGTTTTTGTAATTTTCTTGAGTTTTTCCTTCAGTCAAAGCCGGGCAGAGGCTCGCAGCTAAGGGGATCCTCAGACCATGTGTTTCCCTTCTAATTACCCCGGAGTCTCTTGGGGGGGCCCAGAGAGAGACAAGCACTATCTCCAGAGCGTCCTCACCTCAAAAACGGGCCCTGGGAAATTTAATTTGTTTGTCTGTTTTGCACTTTATTTGTAGGGGTTTTGTGTTTGCGCAAAATAAACTGTGATATTTGTGTGTTTTCTTCATTTTGAGGTGTGTTTGTGACTTCTCTCAGAGTCTCTGGTCCAAAATCGCTGAATTTGTGGTAAAACCACCACAGGAGTGTAAAGAACTTTCTGTGGATAGTGTAAGAGGGAACAGCACCCTTGCAGCCCTGTTTCTATTTTTCCTCTGTGTGCTGTTTTCTTTCATCTTGTCATTTTGTTTAGTTTAAACTAAACTACAGCTGAAACAAGCTGTGCAGCACTTTATCAGCAATTTGCAGTCTCAGAGATTTCAATGCAAAATACAATGCCTGTATGGAATCAGATATAGTTAGGAATATACCATGCTGACAATATATTTTGTTGATTTTACTGTGAAACAATACAACAGATACAACATCTGCTTCCTCATCTGCTGATGTTTCTTTGTTTTATGTCACTGAAATGATTTCACCTAAAATGATGAATTAGGTCACTATGTTACACTGAGCTACAAATGTGCCACGTTTTATGATTTTGTGATTCAGTCTGGACACATGGATTCTGGAAAGGATGTAGTACTTTATTTTTTTGTAAGAAAAAACCACCAGAACTTCAGAGAATACTCACAATACATTGAAAATGGTGAATAGTGGGTACGTGTGATCAAGTTACTTTGATATTTGACTTACTTTAAAAGTTTCCTGTCTTGATATTTTCTTCTGAATTGAAAAGCTGTAACAATGAATACTCTATTTCTCTCAGGCAATCACAGGTTGATTACATTCTAGTGTGATATGGCAACACACTAAAAATAATTGATAATTTTTATAACAACAAGAATCCGTAATGAGTTGCTTATGAAATGGAACTATAATGACCACGATATTTTGGAAACATTAAATACAGCAGAAACATGTCCCAGGGATTTGCAAGTAAAATTTTTCCCTGTGGGTCATACTTGAAATGATACCTCTGTGAGTTATTAAGAAGCACTACATAGGTGAAATTGATGGCTGTGAGATTTGCTAATGCAGCCACCTTCTGTTTTGAATTTGTATCGCTCATCTTTACTATGGTTTGTGACAATGAATTCTACATCACAATCATGTTCTAACTGAAAAAACACTTAACTTTGCTTCCTCTAAACCTGTGCTATGTAAAAGAAAAAAAACCCAAACCCAAAAATCAAACCAACCAAAAAAACTCCCAAAAACAAAAAGAAAAATTGTTCCCCAATAATTTCTTGAAACCATTCCTGGTATTTCTTATTAGACCTCGGCCATTTTCTCCCTTGAGCATGCCCTCCTCTTCAGCTAGGACTCTAAGCATATTTAGTGTTTCTTCATATGGAAGCTGTTCCTTGTTTCTGACCACTGATGTTTTCAGGCTTTATATCTTGAGGCACAATCAGCCATTTCAACAAAAGGACATCTTCTTTGAGAGGCTTCTCTCCTCTCCTGCAGCAGGTGAGTAACATCAAGTCACAACAAACTGCTAATAAGTTCCACCTTGGCTCTTACTGAACACTGATTGGTTTTTATTTCTTCCCATCTAAATGCTGGACCAAACGAACAGTGTTTCTTGTGTATGGTTAGTGTTTAAGGCCTCGTTGTGTACATGGCCTTGAAACATATATTTTTATAGGTAAGCACCTCATAAAATATTTTTCTGAAGACATTTATCAAGAGAGACTATGAGAAACTGTATGGAAAGAGGAATGAGAAGGTGGGGGAAGCACAACATGTGCTTTTCAGCTGCCACAAAGTCCTGCAGCAGCAGCCTGCATGTGAGAGATGACACTTCGCACATTACAACAGGGAATCAAAAGATTTATATTCAGCACTCCATATATATGAGTCTCTATAGCATCGTTTTGAAAGAGTGATTATTGGTTTAACATAAGAGAACTTTTTACATTAAATGCTGAAAGTTCTCTATTTACATAGCCATAATCACCTGCTGCTGCTTTTTTCTTACTGCATGGCTTTTAATAATAAATAATCATAATATGATACTTAGGTTCTCCATAATTATCCCATTTGTTTTCCAAGAACCCTTAGGGGCTGGTATTTGTCACTTTATATGAATGTTCCCTGCCCCTCTCCCTCCTCTTACACATATGCATATAAAAGAGCTGCAGACATATGGGAAGTGCCTCACTTAATTTGATGGCAGCTCCGTTTAATATTATCTTCCTGAGCTGTGATAATTTCAGTTCAGTTGCTGAGCAATTATTAAACTAGAAGCCATAGATCCCCTGCTAGGTTCTCTGAGGAATTTCTTGTTTTCTATCCCAAAGGTACAATATGTTCAAAGGCAATGCACTGACTGCAGAAAAGATGTCAGACAACACCTCTTACGTTCTCCCGTAAGTCAATAGTTGAAGGACCCATTGAGTTTAGACAGGACCGCATTGTAAATATGTTCTTTATACTTGAGTTTACATGGCACCTTGGGCTAATGAGGGTCTTTCAGCATATACAAAGTGAGAGGAGGGGGAGAAGGATGGCCACATACTTGTCCTAAGACAAGGACTTAGTCCAGTGAAAGAGAAATGTCTAATTCTGGGAAGTATTGCAGCATAACACCTCAAAGTGTAGTCTTTGTTTGTGTCTGGTTTCTGCAGAAAAGTTGCCTTATTCTGCTATTTTGAGGTACACACAATAGAACAGTTTCTCCTCTTGGCCTTCTCTCCCCATATTATTAATCTTATAGATGAATGAGCTGATTTGGGATAAGAAAAGGATTGGGCTCAACTAGAGTTATTTTGTGAACTAATGTTTTCAGCAGCGTGTTTTTATCTAAGCTTCTGCACCTTCTGCCTTTTTTCTTTCATCTTACTCTTTCAACTGTTCAAAAGAAAAGAAGTCAGCAGTTTTGAAATACCACCTGAAAAAATGAAGTGCAGAAGTGCATATATACAAGGATTTAAGTTTGCTGGAAACTGATAATAGTAGATGAAAGCCTGTCCAGCTTCCAGCAGCTGCTTCTGTAAAATACTTGGCTGGTAAAGCCCAGACTTACAGAAGAAGTGACATGTGCCCCAGCTGAGACCAGACTTTCACTGAGTAAAGTTCTGGTGCTGCAATACTCTCATTGCTATCATGCCCTCCCTCATCCATGAAGCCTGCAGTAAGGGTTATTTCAGCAAGCAGAAAGCAATGGGAAGTCTTTTGACCTGCTTTCTCTCCATTCCATCTTATTCTAGTTCTAGCCTTGGCTCAGCCAAGCTCACTGGAGAAGACTAACCTCACCTGAGCAGTGGTCAAAGCATTTTTCTTCTCCCTGCTTTCTTTACAGAAATTAATTGGGATTATAAATCACTGGTTCCACTTGTTAAAAACCCCAGAGACAGCTTTTCTAGATGCTCAATGGGACAAGCACAAAGTACAAGGTGGTTATATTACAAGGGAGACCTGTTATTAGGGATTTTGTCAGGTCAACAATCAATATTAGAAAAAGAGATAATGATAGCATTAAATCTGAAGTGCCATTTACTGTATACCAGAATCAAGTACAGTTAAATACAAGCTTTTCTTTCCTACTACCTTTTTTTCCTATGTACCTTTCTGTTCTTGGATGTTTTTTCACTATGTTGTTTTTTTTTTTACTCTATTTTTTAATCACACATTCTGCAGTTTACTCTTTCTTGTAAAATTACACTACTCTCCTCTTTCACAATACTGTCAATCTTTTGTCCTCCATTTGACAGTTTCCACTATTAGTATAGTCTTCTTGTTTACTTGTGAGGGGAAGCCTTATGAGGAGCAGTTGAAGTCACTTAACTTGTTCAGCCTGGAGAAGATGAGACTGAGGGGAAACCTCAGTGCAGTCTGTGACTTCCTTATGAGGGGAAGCAAGGGGGTCGGCACCAATCTCCTCTGTGGTAAGTGACAGGATCTGAGGAGATGTGTCAGGGGAGTTCAAGCTGGATATCAGGAAAAAGTTTTTCATGCCGAGAGTGACTGGATACTGGAACAGGCTGCCCAGAAAGGTGGCCACAGCTCCAAGCCTGATGGAGTTCAAGAAGTGTTTGCACAACGCTCTCGTGCACATGGTGTCATTCTTGGGGCTCTCCTATGCAGGACTGGGAGTTGGACTTGATGATCCTCGTGAACATCTTTCAATTTAGGATATTCTATGATTGTATCGATATATGATGCTGTGACTTGTTTCCTGGCAGGTATACCCTGTACATTCAGAAATGAGAAGTCTTGAAGAACAGCTACTTTTAATTCTATTAAACCAGCTGGGTGGTGTTGGCACTAACCTATGATTGGATTGCAGGGTGTTTCTTCTGCCTGCGAAATTTGAGAAGAGAGCTAATAAGCCAAGCAATAGTGAGAATTCTAGCTCAGGTCACAGAAGTCATGTGGTCCCCCAGGATTTGTTAATTATCTCATGATCCCACAGGTAAAACTGACACTGTGAGTAGACACCAGCAGCATTCTTCCCAAAAGCTATTACACTCTCGACTAGCCAACTAGTGAGTGAGTTATGAGCAGTGGTGGCCACAGTAGTGTTTTTCAGGGCAAGATGCTGAATGCAGCAGTCTCAGGAGATAGTTTTGGATATATGCTGACGTAGCAGAGTTCAGATGATCCAAAAGTCAGTGCTGTATAAGCATTTTTAAACAAAGGCTGTAACCCAGCAGCACACACCTGGAAATGAATTTGGACCAAAGTGTTGAGCCTTTCTGTGTTCCCCAGCTGACTAAGTTATGTAGCAGCTTTCAGGTAACAGAGAAACTGTTTTTTTCAGCTGGATCAGAGGTAACCATGCTCAGAAATTGCAATGAATCTCTCCAGCCACAGGCACATGTCCATCCAGACTAGTTAGTATTTATCAGTATTTTGTTCTCTTAAAGGACAAAGCAGCTGGAACACAAACCTTTCATCAACACTAAAGCACCTTGAATTTCAGATGCCTTCACTTTGAGACCATTTCTAAACCCATTGTCTCACTCCCACAACATTCACTCTCCTGCCCTTATGAAAATATACCATAATATACAAACAAACGTGAACTTAAAAAGCAAGCATTCTTTTTGCTTTAAGTTCTGGGAAATTCACAGAAGTTATAAAGCAGAACCTTCAGGTGCCTCTGAGTATAAAGTCTCACCTACATTTCTCTTTACTGAGGTAGTGCTGCTATTTTTGATGCCATCATTGATAGTACAGATGTAGTTTTCTAGGATTACTTTCCAAGAAGAGATTATGACAGAAAAGATTGTTCAGCTCCCAACTTGTGGGTGATGGTAACATTATTAAGGTCGGATGAGAAGGAAATAATCTACAGACAACATACTTTTTCCTCCTCAGCTGGACTATTTTCAGTTACTCTACAGAGAAAACAGTGTTGCCAAGGATCATGAAAATAAGTGTTTGGAATCAAAACCTATTTATTTAGGCTGGTTTGACAGAAGTGAAGTGTGTCCTATTTCTGAGGACCTACCTACAATAGCCTGAGGTTTGCAGAATGTACCCACTGGAGTGAAAACTCACAGATTTGATGATGTAGTTGTTTAGGGAGGGGTGAAAGCTGCTGTAACTTGCATTCCCAGCTGTACTGATTTTAGTTGCACTGAGACATTTCCCCATCCACCAGTGGACAGTAGGCCAAAACTCTAATTGCTTAAGAGGTTTGCTTTGAAATTTTCTGAGTAGCCCCACTGGCAGCTGCTCGATCACCCACACTCTGGGTCCAGCAGAAGACACCGTGAGCACTGTTTGGACTTGAGCATCTGTGACTGAAATTGCCAGGAGTAAGTGGCAAAGATGTGCTCAAGTCTTGGCTAGTAAAGTAAAAGTAAAGAAAATGGGTAGAGAATTCCCATGGTTTGCTGTATTTTCTCAATTGACATGTATTCTCTGATAAACAATTTCAAACTAACTTTGAAGATCAAAGTTTTTGCTATTTCTGGAGAAGTCTCCCTGAACCTTTTATGATCTGTTGCTAGTCTGGAATCTATCACACCAGCTCCTTTGCTTTAACTGGATTATACTGCAGGAGGAAGGTTGCACTTGAAAGTATTTGAATATATTATTTTTCTACTGTTAAACAGAGCTCTGGGTGTAACACAGTAGCCTCATTAATATTATTTGTATTTGGCTCATTTCTACATAAATAGTACCCTCAGTAAAGTTTTTCTCTTGGAAAATTAGAGGATCAGACTATTATAATTCATAAATTAATTTTTTTCTCCCTAAAGTTTTAGATTTTTTCAATAACATTTTGCTATGTAACTATATTTCTTTTGTAAACTTTTAGAGCAGTAGCTGTGTTTACTGCCAGCATGATACAATGCAAAAACATACTGCTCTTTGTGAAAAAGAGAGAAAGATTGAATAAGTGTGGAAAGGAAAGAGAGAGGGCAGAACATCTCTCTGGTCAGGGATAGACCATCCTAAGACTCCTTCTGAGTCCTGTAAGGGGCTGGCAGGAAAGAATTTGGAGCCACAGGGACATGCTATCCAGAAGCAGGGTTTGAATCTAATTGTAAGCAGATTTTGCCCGCCTTTTTTGGATGAATGATGGCCCGCTGGCATGTGACCTGGTTTGGCAATTTCCCTACAGTGTCCAGGCTGCCGTAAGGAGATATGTAATGCCTAGAGTGATAGGAAACTCTTCAGTGCAGATGGTACAGAGCTGCCTCATAAAATGACTCACTGCAAATCCTCATAGAAATCTCAGCTATAAAAATGATAATGGAAAAAGCACAGGAAAATGCAAAATGTCTTAAGAAAAATTTGTTCCATCTCATGTCTTCTGTTTGATGTACAAAAAAGACATATTCTACAACCAAACCAACAACTTCTTCCCCTTCATTTTTTTTCACTGGCCAGGCAAAATCAATAGGGCAAGGTACAGGAGCTGTGGAAGTGGAGTGAGCTCTCGGAGAAAGCAATGTAACAGCTTGTCATTCCTTGCAGAAGAGAACTGAGTTCTTGGGAACTGCTGAGTGCACAGAAGCTCTTCTCTCCCCTTTTCACTCCTCTAGTCCTTCCAATAGTAGAAGGAAACAATTAGTAAAAAATGATACCTGCGGTTTTTTTCCCCACTGAGTTTTAGTTCAGAAATAGACTCTGAACTTCAATGGGTAGATTTTTTTCTGTAATCTCTGAATTTATTTTAGAAGACATCATGTTTTCAATTCTTTCCTTCTTTCCTTTGAATTCTCAAATATTTTCACTTGCTTTTCAGTATGAATTGTTGAACCCCTGTAGGGTTTATCCCTCATTTAAAGTAAAATCTTTGCAGCACTCTGGAATTGCCTGTGATTTTTATTCAACTGTGTTCAGTAGGGACAGGTTGTAACATAAGATCAGAAATAACACAGGAGTCTAAGAGGAAGGGAGCGTTGAATGTGTTTTACCCTTTCTCCACTTTCCACCATGGGAGACGATATCAGAACACTGACTAAAAACATATGAATAATTTTGAAAGACAAAATGTTATCTGCTTGCACATTCCATGTACTACTGTGATCCTGATACGGGGCACCTTGTATTCTTACTCCATAGTTGCTATGTCAGCATTTTAACCATCTGATATTTCCCCCTGAAATTCAGATAAAGTTCCCCCAAATTACAGATTCAGACTTACAGTAGTCATAAGATTCACACTATACAAGACATCATTTAGGCATAAAAAGGAAATTAATTATCTGCTTGTATTTGAAAGGCAGTACATATGCTACTCTATATTTGCACCACACTGCATAACACTTTGTATGCAGACTGTAAAAGGTTGACTCAGAGAGGTTATGGGGAGATGTCAGAAACACAACTCTGAATCCTTCTCTGCCATGCTATAAAACAAACTATTTTCTGTCTGTATAAACAATTTCATTTTAGAACCAACCCCCAAGAATGTGGACTTGTGATGAAAATATATAATTCAATTTGAAGCTGAATGTTTAGTAATAAAAGTACTCCCAGGAATAATATTTAAAGAAGGATTAAATTTTTCTATGCTTCAATTGCTTGCTTTCTTCTGGCCAAATAAACAAACACACTTGTATATTTAACTCATTGCACCAAAAATTACATGTCATGGGTTTTCTTAAGTATTCCTTTATATATATACACACACACACACGCATGTTCACATGATTTAAAGTACTATAAGGTTATCTGTAATTTTGTTTCAGATTTGTTAAACCCTAGGATCACTAACTTTCAGTGTGAAAAAAAATCACAGAATATGTCAAATCTTAATTAGTTTTGTTAATTAGCTGATAGCTCTGCATAATCCTGTCAGTATTCAAAATTCTTTTATATGTATAGCTTTATATAATATACCTTGGCAATAACAAGTTTGTATTAAATTACACAGCATACTTTTTGTACTGTCTTGCAAACATTTTCTTTTTTTTTGTATAAGAAATGAACACTGTGTTCCATCTTTATGACACTGCTTAAAACTGTGATCTTAAAAGATGTTAATGGAAGAAAAGCGCTTTTTTTTTTCCTCCCTCTTAAGCCAATGGATAGGTCCACAGAAGAAGCTAATTTTTTTTTTCTATAGGAATGGCTAGTAAGCTGAATTTTGCTGGGTGGACAAAAACCACTGAACAAATTACTGTGAATTTCCTGCATTGCAATCCTACAAACTGTGTAAGGAAATCAGAGTGAGTAATGGTGCAGAGCTGTGCTCTTTAACATGCTTCATTTCAAGTCCAGACTTCGTATCATTTGACATGGATGCAAGACGCAAAGTTTGGATTCAGGTTTTTTAATGAGAATTTTGAAAGTTCAGAAGTGTCTATAAATAACTTGTTGTTTTTTGCCCCAGACTGTAACATGAGAAGGCTTCTGCTGTGAGGTTTGGATCAAATCTGGAGTTTTGGTTTAGTTCTATTTTTGTTTCTAATATACTAAATTCACAGCATTCACAGCCTGCCATAAACCCCTTCTGTTAAACATGCATGTTGTTAAAACATGCACAAGACTTGGCTCAAATTGTACATTGCCTAATGGAAGCCAACAGAACTGTGGGCTGGAAGGAACCCCTAGCTGCAATATATGACCACAGTGGACACCTGGACATACTAGAAGTGGGAGAATAACTGGTATCTTCGTAGTAACCATGTCTGGGAATTGCTGTAACACCCAAAGCCCTAGCTCACGTAAGAACTCCTCTGAAATGCGTCTGGTGGTCCGAGAGGGGCTGTCTCAGGCACTACTCAGCTTTTGAAAGGATTGATGTTTTTGACTGTGTTTATGAAGCAACTGTATTTTCTTAACTGAAAATAAGGCTTGCTTTTGAACTATCAATAAAATATGGTCAATTTTTCCAGCTGCTTACTGTGCTCTGTCCACTGGCACTGTGACTGGAATCAGGACGTGTTGTTTGCCACAGCTGCTCCCTGGCACTGATGAAGAAGTGTGTTTACTGACAACTCACATGTGGAGCCTTGAACTCCTTGGCTCTCATTAGACTTGCCCATGCAAGCCCTGTTTTTCAAGCAGCTTCTTTCCATTTATTGCCTGTAACTCCTTATCTCCACTACCTCCCTTTTACACATCAGGAAGTGAGGGCAGGGAGAGATAAATGAGACAGCAAAAGTTTTGGGGAAAGTTTGTGGCCTGACTGGGAGTCATATGCAATTGTTTCATTTTTGAAACTGGGATGCCTTTAATGATAGTGTAAACTGGTGTATGAGTCACATAGACCATAATTAGTTTGTTTTGATTCCTTGGGAGAAGCTGTGCTGTATTCCATATCTATCAAGACTGGCTTCCTTATTTGTATTGTGCTGATGGCACTGCATGGGCTACACTTAATACATGGCACTGAGAAGGACTTTATGTGTAAGCTGTGGGTGATTGGCTAAAGGGAGAATGTATTGAGAAAAACCGGAATTAAAATATTTTTTCCCCCTCCATGCCATAAGATGATCTATTTTTTTTTTCTTTAAAAACAATTTCATTTTAGAACCAAGCCCTAGGAATGTAGACCTGTGATGAAAATATATAATTCAATTTGAAGCTGAACATTTGGTGATAAAAGTATTCCCAGGAATAATATTTAAAGAAGGATTACATTCTTCTGTACCATAGTTGCTTTCTTCCTCTGGCATAATAAAGGCTCTGTGTCTGTTTCACCCCAAACACCTCCACTGATACTTGATGAAGTTTCTGAAATAGCTACCACACTGCTTTTACATAAAATAAATGTAAAGCTTTAAGATTTGTAGCCTTCTCTGTCATGCAGGATCCAGAAGGTTGTGAGTTTTGACAGGGTAGTAGCTCTAAACTAATTCAAGAGACAGCTGTTGACAACTGTGAAGTCTATTTTGTCTGAATAGAAGTTCTTAGAAATATCTGTGATTTCCTTTCTGAAAATAAGTAAAGAATCTTAGCCATACCATAAATACTTTAAAACCACTAAGATCTGATCAACAGTTGGAGATGGCTATGTCTGAACTGTGTGTAGTTAAGGAGACTACTGAAAGTATCAGCAACTTGTGCATTGTGCAGGTCATTGGGTGAGAGGAATGGAAAGGACTCTGCATTTGCCCTCACCATATGTCAGTGACCTTCTGGAGTGGTAATGAACATAGGAAGGGACCTGGATTGTGCACTTTCATACTTCCAGTGTCAGACTACATTCATCATCACTCCAGAGAGAAGAAGGTGCCTCAGAGCTGTGACAGTTTTGGCAAATCAGAGCAGTCCAGAGGTTTTCTATTCTTTGCAGAGGGGCTGGCCTGGAGCCCCTGTGCCTCCAGCATGATGGAAGCCTGGAGCAGACTTGCGGTCCCAGTTCTCCAGAACTTCACCCAGGGCATCTTGGCAGAGGCTGAAAAACTGGGAAAACTTACTCAGCAAAATACCTCTATGGAGTAGTCTTGCACATGATTATAGATCTATCAAGGCCTTATGGAAAAGTAATTCACGTCTGTGTCTCTTCTGTGTTCTTATTGTGATGACTGAGAGAAGTAATTCTAAGAACTTGATATGCTCACTTTTCGTAAAAGGCACATTTTTGCAATACTACCAGAATGTCGAACTGAGATGTCTTTGATATTTGGAGCTTCCTGGCATGGAGTCTTTTTAACATAATATATACTCATACCAAATCTCCAGTGAACTTCGGAGATTTTGAAGTAGCAATCATAGCAATTAAACAGGGAGAAAAGTGTTCTGCCAGTGTCATTTCAGCTCTAAATTATGCAATCTATTTGCCTCAGATACACAGTTCTTTTCGTTGTAAAAACAGACCTGGTAATATAAAAGAATTCCAGTGGATTATTTCAGTTACAACAGAAAATAAAGTTTGATACATGACAACACAAAGGACTTTCAAAAATATCATGGCAGAATGACCTTCAGAGAAACTGTCAGTCTTAATAAACATTCAGCACATCTGTGATATTGTTGTGGGTTAAAGATAAAGCCGTTTTTCCCCCCCTTCCCCCCCGGTGGGGCAGGGGGGGTGGGGACAGGCAGGGATGGGGCCAGTCTCTGGCACAGCTGCATCCCCCGCCCCCACCCACGGCTCCGGTGTGGGTGTGGCCCCTCCTGGGGGTGGCTGCCCTGGCCCTGTGCAGCTTGCCTGAGGGGTGGGTGTGGTGCCCCCCCGGGGTATGGTGCCCCCCTCCCCACCCCCCCAGCCATTTTGCAGGCACGGCTCTGTGGCCGCGGACGCTGGGAGTTGCTGGCGTTGCCGAGCGCCACCAGCCCCAGCCTGGCCCAGAGCTGCGGGGTGCTCGGCTGGCCCGGCGCAGTGTGGAGCCCAGCTGGCCAGCGGCGGGTCTCACTGGGGCTGAGGGGGCAGCAGGTCCCCGCCTCCCCTCCGCCCCCCCAGCACCCACCCGTGGGTGCGGGCTGGGGCGGGCGGCGCGGGGATGCCATGCGGCCAGCTTGGTGCAGGGGCTGCCGTGCAGCCGGCTTGGCATGGAGACCGCCATGCGGCTGGTCCGGCGTGGGGACCATCACGTGGCCGGCCTGGTGCATGCCGGGTTGGCACGGGTCAGGGTGGCCCGGAGGAAGTACCAGGACCCCCTGGGATGCCAGGTGGGGCCACAGGGGACCCGCACTTCCGGTCCAGGGCTCGGCGATCCACACATGTGCGCGGAGTCTCAGTAGGGGTGGGGCCTGGGCGCTGACTGACCAATCTGAGAGGGGAGGTTGGCCAGGGGGCAGCTGCGCATGCGCAAAGAGGGGTCCCCTATAAAAGGTGACAGAGGCAGCCATTCTGCCCTTTTCTCTGCCGGAGCCGGCTGTGGCAGCATCGCTGCTCGTCTCTGTGCCGAGTCTGACCCCCGCACATGGACGGATTAGCGACTTCAGTGGCTACAACACGGATTAAAGACCACATATTTCCATCAGCACAGTGTGGTATTCCTAGGGGTGGACTGTTTCGTGGTCGCATTTCTTGTGGTATTCCTGGGGGTGGACTGTTTTGGGGTCGCACCTCCGCGCTGAGCCCTGCCCCCCGCATGCAGGCTGATTAGCGACTTCAGCGGCTACAGCATGGATTAAAGACCACATCTTTCCATCAGCACTGGTATTCCTTCCTGGGAAAAAGGGGGGGCCGTTCACGGTTTTTCTAATTGTCTGAGTGCCTTTTCAGGAGCCAGGTGGAAGCTCGGCGTTACCCTAGAGTCCTCAGATCAGCCGCGGGACCCGAGAGAGCTGAGGTCCTTCTCTAATTATCCCGGTGTCTCTTCCAGAGCCCCAACAGAAAAAAACGGTGCTATCCTAGAGCTTTCCCATCCCAACATGGGGTCTGGGAGAGCTTAATTTGTCTGTTTTTACGCTTTATTGTCGGTTTTCTGTGTGTGTGAAATAAACCTTGTTACTTGTGTGTTTTCTTTTTGGGTGTGTGTGGCTTCTCTCCAACCTCTCTTGTCAGTACCACGCTTCCTAGTGGTAAAACCACGACAGACATCCACCCCCTTTCTTGGGATCCCAAGGTACTGCAAAAGCCTTCAGGAGTGGGAGGCTTGAAATATTTCTGTATTAGGTTTTATTGGACCTATGTGTGGCTATATTATGGTTCTTTAATGTTTATGATGTATTTATTATCATTCTTACATTTCCCCCACAGCTCTACTGAAGTGGGACTGTCTAGAGATTGTGGAGATATTTGCTATTGTACTTTTAATTTACAGCCACTCCATATTGTACATTTGAAGAGTTTGGCGGTGTGACTGACATTAAGTCACACTATGTCCATCTGAATTGATAGTCCCATATCAAATTCATTTTAAGAAAGGGTAAATTGAGTCCAGCAGCAATTTGGGTCACAAAGCAGGTTTATGAGAGGGCATGACAAGAAACATGCCAAAGGGAGATCCCTGTTTCCAACACTAACCTGTAAATTATGTCACTAAGCAAATCAGAAGCCTTGCTTCATTGCTTAGACAATTACACTCAAAATTAGAGGTGTAATAGTAAAATCCAACCACTTCTTGGTTGGAGTGTTGCCTAGCAACAGAATGAGTTTGGTTTGATCTTAGAACAAGGTCCAGCCTAAGTGAGAAGGAAGCATTTGGTTTATATTGGGGAAGAGGTTGTGCAAAGTGCACAGCAGCTATAGTGTTCCCTCAGCTGCTGCCCTGAATATCTCAGCATAGGTTTGGCATCCATGCTTATTTGTGGGAAGATATCCATGCCATGCATCCTGTCTTGGAGAGCCCCTGTGGCCAGAGTCCTTCACATGCTTGTAACTTGTCATCTTCCTTTCTGTTTATCCACTCTCTGCTGATCCTCTGCTGAGAGTCCTGTTGCCATTTAATTTCAGTTCAAATGTTTTTGTTGCTGAGTCAGATAGCAAAAACATTTTCCTTCTTTCCCTCTGTGTTACTAAATCTCCATCTTCTTTTAATAGAAATAACTCATACTAAGATGACAGGATCACAGGAAAAAACAAATGGGAAGGAATCTCAGGAGGTCTCCTACTTCAGCCTCAGTTTATGATCTTCTCAAATCTCATGTGTTCAATTAATAATGCTAAACCATGTCTCAGTTGGCAGGTGCTAAAATAACAAAGTGCTAAAGAACACTGAAGAAAAAATGGTGACTTTACAATGCCCCAGCTTCCTTCCACAGTGTGCTGTTTTGGGCTGAGGTAGAGCTCATTTTCTTCACAGTGCTTAGTATGAAGATGTGTTTTGGATCTGTGCTAACACAGGGTTGACAACAGAGATTTTTTTTTTTATTGCTGGGTTGGGCTTACACAAAATCAATGCCTTTTCTGGTTTTCAGATAGACATTGTGGTGAGGAGACTTGGAGTGCATGGGAGGTTGGGAGGAGACAGCCAACTTACCTTAAAGGAGGTTGTAGCCAGGCAGGCCCCCAGCGATAGAACAAGAGGACACAGTCTTAGGCTGCATCAAGGGAGGTTTAGGCTGGATATTAGGAAAAAATGAGTGATTTCCCATTGGAAGGCCTGCCCAGGGAGGTGGTGGAGTCACTGTCCCTGGATGCATTTAAGAAAAGGTTGGATGGCATACTTAATGACATGGTTTAGATGATGGGATGGTGTTGGGTAGGTTGATAAGTTAGGTAATAGGTGGGACTTGATGATCTCTACGGTCTTTTCCAACCTTGTTAATTCTGTGTGTAATTCTGTGTGTAAGACAGGTGATATATCCAAAGGGATATTCCAGATCATATGGCATCATGCTCAGCATATGAAGTGGGGGTGGAGAGAAGGAGGAAGAGGGCATATTTGAAGTGATGGCATTTTTCTTCTCAAGTCACCATTCCACATGATGGGTCTCTGCTGTGCTGGAGATGCCTGAACACGTGCCTGCCCATGGTAAGCAGTGAATGAATTCCTTGTTTTGATTGGCGCATGTGTGTGGTTTTGCTTTCCTTATTAAATTGTTTTTATCTAAAACCAGGGATTCTCTGTCTCTTACCCTTCCAATTCTCTGCCCAGTCCTGATGGGGGAGTGAGTGAGCAGTTGTGTGGTACTTGGTTGCTGCCTGGGGTTAAACTATGACACACAGCAAACCAGTTTGCTTAGATTCACATTTAAATGATTGATAGATAGATAGATAGATAGATAGATAGATAGATAGATAGATTGATTGATTGATTATTAATTGGGATTTTTTTGCCAGTGTTTGGAAATGAGTTGTGTTACAAGCTGTCTCTGTCATTGTGTGAACTTCTGCACTGATGTATTATCAGCATTTATGACACTTTGTGAACTGGATCTCAAACTCACAAAAGACTTGCTTTCTTCCATGGCATCTGATTGTATGCCTGATTTTAATTATAATTATAACTACGCCTGATTATAACTGAGGGATTTGTTAGCCTTCAGTGACCCATCCATAGAAATCAGGAAAATTGGAAGAGGCCTTGAATACTATGTGAAGCCTGAACCTGACATGATGAAGGGTGTAATGGTTTGGGTTAAAACCACAGAGGAAGACAAAGAAAAAAAAATAACTCTTTCTCCTATGCCTACATGCTGGCTGGGAGGAGTAGCCAGGTTACCAAGGTTTTTTTTTTCCCATCAGCCCGGGAGACCCAGAAGNAAAAGATTTTCCTAGCACAGCAGTACTTCTTCCAGGGTGGAAGCTTTCTTGGGTGGCTCTGGATGCTGGAGAGATGGACCCGTACTCCTCTTCCTTTCCTGTCCTTCATTTTTCTTGGGTGTTATTCTCCTTTCTTAAAAAGAGCTTCTTTTTTTTTCCTGCAGTGGTTATGCTACATAGATAGGTGGTTCTCTGTGGCATTTGTAGGTCACAATGTCACATATCTGGTGCTTGGATGTTATTTTCATATCCGATGGCAAATTTGACTCCTCATTGATAAATCAAACTGATAAACCAAAGGAGTGCTTTATGAATAGATAACATATAAATGACATAATGATTTTAAGCTGATTATAATATTTCTTTCTGAAACTTATAACTGTATTGGGATTATTTTCTGTTCCAAACTGTCCCAAACCATACCAACACATTGGTCCAAACTTAAGCTGGGTTACAAGTTCAGACTCCTCAAATTTGATATTTTTTAGACCGTCAGTATTTTTTAGGCTATAGCACTGTAAACAAAGCTGTACTTAGACATATAATGGCTTGATAAAAGCATATAGTTTCAAAACCACTCAAGAAAATATTCATCAGAAGGGATCTCCTGCTATTGCTCCCCATATGTAGTCAATATATCACTTTAACTACAGCGCTTTTACCCTCTGTTTATCATCCCTTCTGAAGCCATGTGGAATACTCATCTTCTCTAATCCTTGTCTATAGTATTTCCAAAGTACTTTACAAGCTTGAAGTAATGGACTTTAATGCCTTGAAGCAGCTGAGCTGGTAGCATATATGATACCTTAAATGTAACAATCAAAGGAGCATGCAAGATTTTGGTATTTCCGCTGACTTGCAGATGTGTAGTATCCAGGTCCAAAAACTGTAATGTCAAGTTTAGACTAAAAGTGTTTAAAACAAAATAATGTCTCACTGCTCTGTGTCAACACCCCTAAAATGTGAGACGATGTTTTCTGATAGAGCACCAGTATTAAATGTATGTTATCTGAGCCATACGGTAATTTCTTTTTTGTATGTGTGTCCACAAATAACCTTGCTCAAGATTTATGTAAGAGAGGGTATTGTTTTATTAATTCAGAGCATGTGGTATTCTCCAGGTGCTAAGCTTTGATCTCCTTGCTCTTCTATGTATTAAGTTTTCTGGTTCTCATTGACACTGATGCCCTTGATTTAAGGTAATCCTCTTATTGTCGAAGACAGGAAAAAATGCAGGTGAACTCTGTAGTGAACCTGGAATCTTGTTCCTTTCTTTTTTCTCAGTTCTGATTGAATCTCCACTAACAGTTCAGCAGAATCCAGCCACTGCTTTTAGGAGTAAAATTATATCTTTCTGCAACATTTTATGGCATGGAATGTCGTTTATGGCACATTATATTACAGTTTGAATCCTAGCATTCACTAATAAGAGGAGCTGTGGGTTTATATTAAAACAACTGAGCAGTGAAAAAAACCCTAGAAATCCAAGAAGGCAGTTTTCCAGAGGGTAACAGAGGGAAAGAGTACATGTGCAGTAGAAAGCATGGGGAAGGGTAAAGACAAATGGGACAGGGAAAAATCTGCTGGAGCAAGGCTCCTTCCAAATGTCTGCTAGCATGCAAACTGCAGGCTAGACATCAGGCTGACTGTGCCACTCAGCTAACTTCTGAGATATCATTTGAGGACCAGCTGCTTAACCTCAAGTTTTCTGTTGCAGCTGACAGTGACTCCTCATCTCTCACCTCTGCTCCACTGTTTTTTTTACCTACCTTGACAGTTTATTTCATAGGCATGCTCTGACATGAGGCAGCTTGGGAATGGGAGCTGCTGGGACAAGGTTGGTGCGATGGGCTGGCACATGTCAGATCAAGTGTGGAGCCAGCTTCCTACTCCCCCTCAGCCCACAGGTGTGCCTGACATGATGCCAGAGAGGTTTGCAGAGCTCTGCAAACATAAGCTTGTCTTCAGGGCCAGTGAGGTGGTCAGGGAGGAATACTATGTGCTCTGAAATCAGAGATTGTGAGGTGAGTAGGGGCATTCACTAAAACATTTATATCACGTGAGCTTTTTCTGGGAATAGGACGTGGATTCCATGTAGAAGTTCAGAACAGTAGAGCTAAAAGGTATCATCTAGTTCACTCCTATGTCCTAGCCCAGCATTTCTATGCAAACATCTTTTTTCTTGGATATGGGTGTCTATTCTGTTGTTAGAAAGCTCCCCTACTGAGTATAACTCAGTCTGCCCAGACTTCCCAGCATTTTGTGCCATTAAAAAGTTTCTTCTAACATTCCATCTCTGATTTTGATTTCCTGTAATATAAAAGAAATTGAACAAATACCACCGACCAGGTCAGACATTTGCAAATTCACCTGAATTTGTCTTCTAAATGACTTGATGTTTATGGATCAACAATAGAGATTGACAAGCCTTAAAACAAACCCTGTATGGACCAATGAAATGTTTTCAGATTGCTGCATATCTTTCCTCACTCAATATGGACCAGTCTGATACAGTTATTTAAGCAAATCAGATCTCTCACAAACACTGACTGTCTAGGAGAATGTCTTGGAAATTAATGGAGAAGAAAGTGATGTAAGACTACTAGATTTTTATTGGTTTTTTAGAGTAAGTGTATTGAAAATGTTTAAAAGGCTATGTTGTTTTTTTATTTGCTTGGAGTTTTCTATATATTGAAAGGAAAAACTTTTTCACAGAGAGACTGATTTCCCATTGGAATGGGCTGCCCAGGGAGGTGGTGGAGTCACCACCCCTGGATGTGTTTAAGGAAAGGTTGGATGGCATACTTAGTGACATGGTTTAGATGGTGGGATGGTGTTGCGTAGGTTGATAAGTTAGGTAATAGGTGGGACTTGATGATCTTGTTAATTCTGTGTGTAAAAGAAATAGGATCTTCTTAATTCAGATTTATTTTTCATCATTTTCTATTTTTTCACTTAAAAACTTGTTTGCGATTTTGTTGAAAAGGAGTTCTTCTTACTAACTTCTTGCTAGAGGTGTTCAAAAATGAAATTTTAGGCATGATGACACAGGCAGACCTTTGACATATGAGAAGAGTGAATCTTCTACCTTTCTGGGAAATACTTGATGCTGGCCATCACCAGAGAGAGGACATGGGGTTAGATGGCCAGTGGGTTTGCAATTCCTTATTACCAGCCTAATATCAAGAAGAGTTTGAAGGGGTATTTATCACAGGTATTGCTCTGAAAGAGACAGTCAAGTTTATGAGTATGCAGCTTTGATTCCTCCCAATACTCTTAAGATAACTATTTTTGTTCTTTGGGCCTGCACTTTTTTTGTAGTCTGAACTGTCCAAGTAGGGGTTTGCTTCCTCTGCTGCAAAAGTAGCAAGGAGTTGTAAGTGGCCACATGCACAGATGGTCCTACTGTCACAGTAGCTGGATGTGTCACACTCTGTAGGATATTAATAACAGGGTATTCACAAAGCGCTTGCATGAAGCCGGATGAGGGAGTACTTTGTCCTGATAGTGCAGGAAGTGGGTAGGGGAAAGGGGAGATTTGGCAAGTCCTTGCTAGAGCGTCTGCTACTGTCAGTGGTTTGAGGCAGGCAGCCCAGAGTGATTCATGATCTTCCAAAGGAGTGACTGAAGGGACTTGGCATAATTCACTCTGCAGAGGAGTCAATTTTTCCATTGACTACAAAGAAGCTCAGGTGACTGAACGAGTATGTTTATACGTTTACTGATCTGTTGCCTTTCTGAGTTTTTAAGAGCTTCTGTTCCACGACTGGCAACTGTGCAGAGTTACTTCCTGCCTTAGGCCAAATGTTGTACCCTGATGCTCCACCAGCTATCAGCCCTATGCTGTAAAACTGCAACCAATAATCACTGGAACAGAAATCTGTGAACACTTCCCAGTGCTCACAAAGGTCAGTTTCCTTGTGTTCATGCAGTGAATGCTGGTCTGAGAAGAAAGTTTTTAGCTATACTCTGAAATGTAGCTCCTGACAAAGGGAGCTGGGACTAAAAGTTTAAATCTGAGGAGTCAGGAGGCAGCTGAGATAATTTATGTACAGAGAGGAGTATACACAGCTTCAAAATGTTTTTAGTTTTTGTAATATGCAAGGAGTATGGTATAATGGAGTGTGTATACATGGAAATAGTACAAATATTTTACCAGAGTCCTTAGGGTATTGGGAAAAGATTTCCGTTTTACTAGTTGAGTTGTCATGAGGGATTTTCAAGGGTCAAGTTCCATATTGTAAGGAGGATATGAAACTTTTAGGCCATTTATTGCATGGACATGTAAAGCAAAGATTCTGCATGCTTGGAGGTTGTAAAAACACTTGGATGTTTTATGTTTGAAAAGAGGCTTTGTGTCATGGGTTGTATTGCATCACTGAATCTTAATCTCTTGAAAGGCATGATTGAGAAGATGCTGATGTGCATGCTGAAAGAGCATGGCAGGCTCATTAGAGGGTCTACAATGAACCCTCACAACAAGTGGCATAGTAGAAGCTGCACGTCATGTGATTTCATGCAGATTCCAAAATATGAAACTCAGCAGTCAGTGAATATGATACACCTTTTTAAAGGGGCCCAGTAAACTGGGGGGGAAAAAATTCCTGGGGAGCCTTCTGTCATGCTATGACTATAAGGAGTTTTGAATAGAAAATTATTTGTCTCCATGACATATGCTTGCAAACCTTTTATGTTATTCTCTGAACCTGGAGTCACATCGGCTTTGTTGTGAGGAAGTAGAACACCACATCTTCTTCTTCAACTGCAGTCTGGGAGGGACCTTCCAGAGGCTTAGGAACACCTAGGCAGGCTTTAGACCCTGGAAAACTTTTAGCACTTGCTGTGTATGGAGTGCTGGTCCAGGCATTTAAAAATGACTTTTGAACATGACATTGACACATATATAAGTGGGAAGAGAGAGTAAAAGCAGTGACAGGTAGTTGAAGTGTTTTATAGTTCTGATATTACCAAAAGGTAGAAAAATCACAACCCAGATATTTCATGGTTTTTAACAGATCCAGATTTCCGTAAGTTTCTACCAAGAACCTTCCCTTTATCACTTTTTATTACTATATTGTGGATATCTCAAAAGAGATTTTCTCTTTAAAACTTTTCCTACTTCTAAGTGGTAGTCTCA
>VYZS01050705.1:0-36818 GCA_013400695.1 Neodrepanis coruscans
CCAACTCAGAACATTCTGTGAGTCTGCAAATATTGATCTTTGATCCCCCTCCACCTCCCCCACTATTTTCTACCCTCTCCAGGTTCTCACTCTCCTCTTGCCAGAGTTGCTGTACATTTTCTCCACTCTCCAAACCCTGCATTCTCCTTCACCTCAGCCCTTTTCCCCCTCTGCCTCCTGTTTCATGACTCCATGAAAACACTGGTGCCTGGTATCCAAAACAGATCAATAAGGAGAGGCAGGAATCCCACTCAGACAGACTAAACCCAGCTGACTGCTGAGAAAGTGCATCTGAGCTGTTGACTCAGCCCTCACCCCCGCCTGGCTCCTTCCTGGGGGGACACTGTCCCAGGGCCATGCTTGTTCAGATTAAAGCCTCAGACATGCACTTGGGTTTGCTCTGCTCCTCACTCCCCAAGGGAAGGGGGAGTGTGCACAAAAAAGGCAGCAGTGCCTTGCTTTTGTAACCTTTACTTTGCAAATTTTTCCCCTTTTATTTTTTTGTCCCTTTAAACTCTGGTTTTAAAGCAAAGCTTCCCGCTGCCATGGGGAGCTGGCAGAGCTCCTGCCCAGGGAGGCAGGAGGGGAGGAAGAAAAGGGCTCTGATTCAGCAGAGCAGGTCTGTGACTCGAAGGGTTCCTGCCCCTGGAAAGGGCACTTTGAAAATGTTGGCATTATCAGGGATGGGAAGAGCAGAGCAGATCACGGGAATGCAAACAGACAGAACAGGCAGCAGAGAAACATCACTGCAGCACAGAATCCTGGAATCAGTCGGGTTGGAAAAGGCCTCCAAGATGCCCAAATCCAGCCATCAACCCACCACAGTCACCACTAAACCGTGTCCTCAAGTGCCACATCCACAGAGTTTTCTGAACACTTCCAGGGATGGCAACGCCACAACTTCCTTGGGCAACTCCACCACTTCCTACCACCTCAACCCCCTTCTTTGTAGGGCTGGGATCCCAGAAATTCAGAGTATGAGCCATCCCTCTAGCCCCTGACTCTGTCCCAGCCTGACAGAGCCCTCGACTCCCCCTGTGGTTACATCCCAACACCTGACTGACAGCTGGCACTGAGGGACAGGAGGACAAGCTGGAACATTTGCTGACCCTCCTGACACAAGGACAACCACATGGGCATTGGAAATGCTCCAGCAGCTCCTTCAGCCCTTGAGGGACCTCGGGATTTGGGAGCTTCATCAATCCAAGTGCGTTGACACAGGATTCAAACAACCTGCAGGGCTGAAGTGGCAGCAAAGAGGGAGATCTGAACAGTCTCTTGGCTGGTTGATGCTGTGGTGAACTGGGGACATGGGAGACAATTTTGGGGCATGGGACAAGGTGCAACAAGCAGGAATGGTGTGGGTTCTACAGCTGTCAACAGCAGGGAAAGACCCACCAGCAGCACCAACTCAAAGCATCACTGTTCATTTTTGCTGCTCTCAGGGAACCCACAGGGCTGTCACTGCAAATCTTTTCATCTACACGAGTGAACCTCCCCTTTAGTTCCACCTCTCCAGAGCAGAAAGGAACGAGTGCATCTGCTCCGAGGTTTTAAGGCTTCTTTTGGCACTGTGCTTTATGTTGAGTGTATGTTACTGAGGGCTGAAGTTGTTGAAAACTCAACACTGAGTCGTAGAAAGTGTTTATCGGGTTGGTTTTTATCCCAAACTTTCTTACACCCTAAAACTACAAAGTTTTTCTCTCAAGGCATTTTGCCAGCAGACTCATATTTAAGTTCAACAAGCTGATGCACCAGAAAATTGCTTGAGAAGAAAAGTCCCTGAGAGATATTAAAAATCATAGTCTGAAAATACCACGTAAAAACAAGGGGTTTTTGTCCTTTAAAATTGTACCTACAAGTTTCTCTAAGCAATATTATTTCATTTACTTTTGTTTAAATGAGCTTTTAACGTATTTTTAAGGAAGTGTATAACCTCATCCTAAATGTCTGTAATTGGTTTGCAGCAAAACATTTGAGATTTCTTCTCATTTATGTCCATAATTACCGGTCCTGGAGAAAAGGGAGAGTTTGGTTCCTTGTAAGACAGTTCCGTGCAAAAGGAAAAAAAAAGTAAAGGAAAGCAGAAATCATTTGGAATTAATTGGAATCTGGCACAATGCAAAATATTCCATAAAATTAACCTGGGAACTGAAAGCACCAACTACTGATCTGCAATATTACTGAACCTGAAAATGTAGTTTGCTCATGAACCTCTGTAAAATTCCACTGCCTTCATCCCCAGATGTTATTCACATGGAAAAGAGGGATTTTGTAGGACTTTGGTTGCCCAGCTCCATGTCAGAAGTTCTGAGCTCTGGTTCTTTAGTCACTTCCAGCTATTTCTCCCCTCTGACCCCCAACACCCCTATACAGTAAATTATGGACTCCCACAAGGAGTTGAGATCCTGATTTTCTTTCCAAATGTTGCTACTGGGACTTTTTCTTTTTAATATTATTTTAAAAAATAATTCTGTGTGTGGACTATTTGATGAACACCTTTCTGGCACCTTCAATATTTTATTCCAACCTGCTAGCACAAGTACTTCAGTGAGCTTTAATTTCTTGGAATCCCAGGAAGTTCTATTTCACACACACCTCTTACTTCCCTGTTGCTTTTCTGACCTTCTGAGCAGCTTTGCCTTGGAAGGAACAAGAGAGGGCTTTAAGCAAGAAACATTTAACCCCCTTCCATTATCTTTTTGAAGGTGATAGAAGGACTAATGCTCCCAACTTCCAATATTTAACAACTTAACACAGGCTGAATGTGTTAAAGCTTCCTGCACCTGGAAGAAGGTGGTATTGAAACCACTTTTCATAAGAGAAGAATTGAAAGAACCAAATGCAGCCAACTTCACTTTATGTGAGGGTTTTCCTCAAGGCCATGGGAAAGTTTTCTTTCTCAATCTGAAGTTTGACTTCACCAAAGAGGAATTTACCACCTGCAAGAGGATTCACACTGAGGTCAAACCAATCTAAAACAAGCATTCCAGCCCCCTATTTATTAGTGAGAGTCAATTAGGTAACTCACCTAGTTAATTAATTAACCAAATGCCAGTGTTTAGTCCAGATTCAGCTCAGATATTGTGTGTGCTCACCCAGTGCTGTCCTACTTCCCCTCGAGGCATCACTGCAACAAAACTAAATCCAAGTAAAGCCTGAAATAATGGAGAAGCATCACCCAAAGCAGCCTGGAATTCAGACTCTCCAGCCATCTGAAATTTCCCCCAGAGCCTCCAAATGTCAGTAAGTGGATGTGGTTAAAGGGAAAAGGCTCTGCAACAGCCCCCAGTGCTTGGGCAGAGATCTGTGAATCACTTTGCAGGAAGCCCATCCTGCCTCTCTGAGGGAGCAGCTGAACAGAAGGTTGGTTGACCAGGCTGACCCAGGCTGAATTGAATCATGGATTGAAATAATGGATATCCAAGGGTTTCCCAATGAATTCGAGCCTGAGGTTCCCCTGCTGTTCCCACAGAGGAGGCTGTGATGGGAAGGAGGGAGGGAGGGAAGCAGGGCTGTGTTGGGTGGCAGCACATGTCCATGGCTCAGGCTACAGTGGTCTGTGCAGGCAGGGCTTCCAAGGGGGCTTCAGACAGGCAGCATTCAACACTGACACTGCCATTAGCAATATTAGGGTGTATTTTTCCCAACAGGACAATAAAACGTGACAATTTGTGCATCTCTTGTCCCCTCTCAAATGTTGTTGTCCTCCAAGTCCATCATCTGACTTGTCCAAAATATTTGAGACTCCAAACTTCTACTTTCTAGATGTATATCCACCCCTTTTCTCTGATCTTCTCTTTGAAAGCATTGGGTTGAGACTCGGGGGGTTCTGGTTGTCACCCCAGGTACCCACAGGCAGTTCCTCATCCTCTGCCTGCTTTTCTATTTGTGGAAAGGAAATAATAATTTCTTCTCTGTCAAACTCTTTCCCTGGCCTATTTAGGCTCCTTGGAGCAGAGTCAGGCTCTCACAAATTGTTTATTCAGTGTTTAGCACGAGGGAGCCAAGATTTGGCCTGGGACCTATAGGATATACCATAATTATACACAAGCTTACTCCAGCTATAAGCTACATCTGCTCTTTTAGAGCTTAAACTTCATCTTGAGCATGAATTTCATACTGATAACCACAAGCATTTGCAAATAAACTTGTTATTTCCAATGAAATATGACATCCTCAAACATCCTGTGGCCATTATATGTATTTAACTGCAAGGCAGCTGCTATTTGTTCAGCTTCTTTTCCTGCTCCTGGAGAAAAAGGCATGTTGAATTCATCTATGGGGTCTGGAAAAAGATGTTCTCATCAGCTCAGAAGTTTAGGGAAGAGAAAAGGTGAGTTTTCAGCTCACCAGTGGATGAGCCGCAGGGCAGCCACAGGATATGAAAATGCAGAGAACAGGCAAATGTATTTATAGGAACAACTGTTCCTCCAGTTAAAACAGGGTATTTTTGTGTTTGGCTGTGAAGGCAGATACACCTGAAGGGTGGACATTTCAGAGGGACCTGGACAAGCTCCAGAAGTGGCCCATGGGAATTTCCTGAGGTGTAACAAGGCCAAGTGCTGGTGCTGCCCCCGGGTCAGGGCGACCGAATTTTGGCCTCCCAGGACCTGAAGGAGCAAAAAAAACCATGGAGAGAGACTTGGGACAAGGGATGGAGGGACAGGACAAGGGGAAATGGCTTCCCACTGCCAGAGGGCAGGGAGAGATGGGGTATTGGGAAGGAATTCCTCCCTGTGAGGGTGGGGAGGGGCTGGGCTGGGATTCCCAGAGAAGCTGTGGCTGCCCCATCCCTGGGAGTGTCCAAGGCCAGGTTGGAGCTCTGGGACAGTGGAGGTGTCCCTGCCCATGGCAGGGGATGGGAATGGATGGGCTTTAAGGTCCCTTCCAGCCCAAACCATTGCAGGATTCCATGATACAGAAATACAGAAACAGAGAGACAAACCCATATTGATCCACATTGATTTGTGGTTAAATCTGTCAAGATTGCACCTGTGGGTATTTTTATCCAAAATTTGCAGCCCCTTCCAAGCCCAAAGGCATCCACATGGTAGGAACTGGCCTGGCTGTGTGTTTGGGAAGGGGGATCGACAGGAAAGGCTGTGTTTCTTTGCTTGTTCCTCGTGCCACGGGAGCGGCCAACGATGACAGTGAACAACGTGTCCAAGTGGTGATTTGAGAGAGTTTCTAAACCACAAAATAAGTGGATTACTAACCAAAAAATCCCAACTCCTGCCAAAGCACATTTTTACAAAACACAAAATGACCAAAAAAAAAAAAACCCAACCAAATATATTTAACCCATGTAAAAAAAATAAAAAAGGAAAAAGGAAAAGAGAAGAAAGTAAGTGCAGAGAAAAGAGACTGGAGAAGCTGGTGGGTAAATTAGAGTGTCAGAAAGAATAATTCTTCTTTTCCTGCTTTGCTAAGTCAACAAAGCTCTGCAAGTTTTTTCTTTTTTGCCATCTCTGAAACAGGGAGAGGAGAACTTTGCAACCAAACTGCTGCTTTAGGTCAAAATTTACTGGAACAGATTGAGCCTCACAACCTACAGAGTGTACCCTTGGACCACCCTGTTCCTGGAGGAAGGTAAGGACATGCCTGTATTCCTGCTTTGGGATTGGCAAGGGCAGAGGGGTAACAGTTAGTCCAGGTTACATGGTAGTTTTTGTATTGAAGGAATCCTGGCTGGACTCCAGCTGGTGGAAGTGGATTTTGTGTTGGTGCAATAAAACTGTGCTGGTTTGTACCCAAAGCAGTCCCTTCTGAGCAGCACATTGATCTATTTTCAGTGGTAACCAGTGCAAGTGGATCAGAGCACAGCTGGTTGTGCTGCAACAGCTATTGGGAAATATTTTATATCCAGGTCATGGTTCAGTGCCTCTGCTTTAAAGAACTGGGATTAGCTTGGCCTCCAGGTTTTTCCATGGAATTCCTGGCATAGTTCATGTTCCTCTGACCATGAAATCTTAATCGTGGGCACATGTGTGTCCAGCAAAGCTCTGCAGTGAATCCTCCAGCCCATGTGCCCTTCCACCAGTTGGGGTTGGGTGGGATGCCAGTCAGAGCTGCTGAGTCACTGGAATTCCAAGGGGATAACCTGACACTCACAACGCTGCTCTTGCCTTGGTTTGCTGTTACTTGCACACTGTGTTGCAGATTTGATGATCTAAAGGCCATTTCTGCCCTCGGACATCTTGGGGCCTCTGACATTTAAACAAAACACGGCCATCCCACGGCCTCAGCTACGGAGAACTGGAGCTTTGCCAGTCACAATATCCCCTCATCTTTCCACTGACGTGGGGAGGATGGTCTCTGCTCCTCAAAGCAGTGTCTGAGCAGGACAAACCCACAGTGCTGAGGGGTAAAAGCTGAGCTACAGCTTTGGGCAGAGGCTGGAAGAGGAACAGGAGAGTTGCTTAAACTGCAGCTTCTGGCTGATAATCATTAGAGCTGATGGCAGACTCTTAGAAATAGTTCATTAAAAATCAAAAGTCTTAATGGGAAACACTCAGCTGGGACAAAATCCCCTTTCTAAACAAGTCCAGGGAAATGAGTTATTATTTACAACAAATTGCATTTAAATGTCTTCATATGCAAGAGCTCCACTGGGGTGTTGGTTGGGTGTTAAAACAACTCCCAGATTAGAACACTAAAACTCACCTACAGAAAGAGAAGGTGAAGACCTTCCAAAACTACTTGAGCATAGAAATTACTCGACTTTCTGTCTCATTTGGAGTTCTAAAACTCTCCTGGGACAAAACTACTGCCTTCTTGCCTTTGCCATGACCACCAGCAGTGCTGGCCAAGAGCTCCCTGAGTTCCCAAAATGCCACCGGTGGTGGAGGATGAGATGGTGGAGAGAGACCCCATAGATCCAATTCCTCCTGCAATGGGTGGTGATTCACACCCAGATCACCCAGCTATGGGCTGAACCTGGGCTGGGTGCCTGGGGATGGGGCTTAGGGGTGGACTTGGCCCCCCCAGTGCTGGGTTAATGCTCAGACTCAGTGATCTTAAAAGTCTTTTCCAGTCTAAATTATTCTATGACTCTATAACTGCTCTCCCTCCCTGGAGTACTCCCCTCCCTTGTCCCTGGAGATCTGCAATGCCAGTAATTAATTCTATTCTGCATTTTAATTTGTCAAAAGGAGAACAAAAGACATAGCGGGTCACTTACATAGAGGAAGGAATATATTGTCATCATCAAACAATCAAGATTAATGGAAAAGGTCATAAAAACATACAAAAGGCCAATGTTTCAGCTGGTGGAAGTAACAGAGCTTCACTGGTGGCACTGGTTCTGAAACTTTAGCATGAGACAGTTGTACCTCATTTGAAGCCATTTGCAAAGGAACAATTTGTGAATAGAGAAAAAAAAAAGAAAAGAAGAAAAACAAATCCCAAAGCCCAGCCAAGCCTTGCAGATACATTACTTTCAGTACATGGCTTTCTCTGATTTATTCCCCAGCCTTTGGCTGATGAAACTCCCCTTTTCAATACGTTCTTATTTTCTTCTTTATTACACAACTGCTTTAAAGTATTGCAAAGTTCCAAGGGCTGCCAGGGCTACTGCCTAGATTTATGTACCCCTGAGTCCTACACCCCCAAACTGGCAATTCCAGGTGGCACAAATGCTGCTCACTTCAGCTGGATGGTGGCCCATGGACAGATCCTGAAGGATTTGCAAAAGGCAAATGCCTGGTGTTTTCTTGGCCCCTTGACCAACATGTTTGATAAGGGGAAATGGCCTCAAGTTGTGCCATGAGAGGTTGAGGTTGGATAGCAGGAAAAATTTCTTCACTGGAAGAGTGGTTAAACCCTGGACCAGGCTCCCAAGGGAAGTGGTGGAGTCCCCAGGTCCCCACTCCTGGCAGTGTTCCAAAACTGAGCAGTCGTGGCACTTCATGATGTGGTTTAGTGGCCATGGTGGGATTTGGTCAAAGCTTGGACTTGGTGATCCTGGAAGTCTTTTCCAAGCTGAATAATCCTTCAATTCTATGGAGACAGCAATGGCCCC
Organism: Neodrepanis coruscans; assembly: GCA_013400695.1. Classification (NCBI taxonomy): domain Eukaryota; kingdom Metazoa; phylum Chordata; class Aves; order Passeriformes; family Philepittidae; genus Neodrepanis; species Neodrepanis coruscans. The sequence continues at coordinate 8,024 of VYZS01050705.1, forward strand.
TCTTCTCTACCTTCCCCTCTCCCTGTGGGATGCCTTGGGCTCAGCTCAAAGGTGCCATCAGTGCCCTCACTGCTGCTTTTCAAGGCTTGGCATCTCCATCCCCTGAAAGCCAAATCTCAAGGCATTTAGTCTTACAAACCATTCCCAGTCCACACCCTCTACTGAAGGTTTTCCATGTGTAAGAGCTAAGATATGAAGGAAACAGGACTGGAGAAGTTGGCCCTGGACACAAGGAGAATTCTTGTCTCCAGGACTGTCAGCAGAAACATGCCCTCATTATTAATATTTTGATGTTGGCTATTCTTCCAAGCCAAATTTCTGCTTTCAAAGCTGACTAAAAGTTCTTCCCTGGGATGAATTTGTCCCCTTTTATTTATTGCATAACCAGCCCTCGAAAAAACTTCAGAAAGGTTGAGAGAGAGAGGCAGCTTTTGCCTCTTACACGCATGGGATATTCCCTTTCTATTAGTCATGAGCAGATGTGCCTCGGCATGTGATGCATGAAGTGGCACTGGAAAAGACAAGAAAATTAACTCATCCCTCTGAACTGGAGAATTTCAGTGAGAATTTGCACAACCAGGCATCGGATTTTAGCTGTTTGTCCTTTGGAGTTAAAATCACAGAAAAGAAATAACCGAGGAACTTATTAAAGTGCAGCTGTTCCTTCCAAGCAAGTTTGGTATCATTTGGAGATCTTTAGAAACAAAGCTAAAATGTTTCTTTTCCTGAAAATGTTCTTGTGATGGTGATTATTTCATAGTATCATGGAACAGTTTGGGTTGGAAGGGACCTCATTTCATTTCGTGGGCAGGGACACCTCCCACTGTCCCAGGTTGCTCCAACCTGGCCTTGGACACTTCCAGGGATGGAGCAGCCACAACTTCATTGGGAATTCCATCCCAGCCCCTCCCCATCCTCCCCAGAGAAGAACTCCTTCTCAATATCCCCTCTGTCCCTGCCATCTGGCAGTGGGAAGCCTTCCCCTTTTCCTGTCCCTCCATGCTCTTGTAACACTCTCTCTATATCAGTTCCCTTTCTCACTCCTGGAAATTCTTTTGGGAGGTGGGAAGTTAAATTTACGTGTCCCTTTCCCTGGGTGGTGACACCACAGAGAAAAGGAGTAAAAGAAGTCGCTCCAGAGCATCATCATCTAGTTTAGGAGGAGTGACAGAATCATCAGCCTTAAAACTAATCAGCCATAAAACTAACGGATTTTGTACATGACAAAAGCCATTTGTTGACAGCTCTTCAAGGTGTGTCCTAAACTTCCCTTTCAGACTGTGACATGTATTTTGCTGTTGTTTGGGTTCCCTGGATCCCTCTGACCTTCCTCAGGCTGAATCTTCAGATGGATGGTTGTGATTCCTGGCAGAAAGGAAAATGAGAAACAGCTCCTGGTTATTCTGGTGAAGTTGTTTAAATCCATAATGCAAACCAAGAAAACAACGGTGTGAATTTGCAAACACTGTTGAGTGGAAGCAGAAAAATATTTCCCTGAGAGAAGACAAATGTTGATGCTACTATTTAAAGTTGAAAAGCTGATTCCATTTCCACTGAGGGAAAACACAGGAGCTGTAATAAATGCAATAATACAGGTCTGAACAGGTCTCTGTATTTCTTACATCTCAGTTTTTCCCTTTTTTCCTTTCCAGTGATCAATTTATGAGCTACTGCTTTTTTGTCCCAAAGAAAAAACTATGCACTGAAATCATGAAGGAATGGGATCCCTGTGACCTTCCAGTCAGAGGTCATTTATTAGAGGTCAGAGCTTCTTTCTCTACCCCAGGATTTCTCGCTCTCACAACAGAGCAAAAGCACATTGAGCACCTTTACACTGATTTGATGCTGAAGCACAAGGAAAGTTCCCATTAGCCTTGGTGGAAACAAGAAGGGAGACCCAGTTTTTACCCTGTGTCATCAGTTCTCTATGTTCTGCCCTCCCTACCCAGCTGAGACAACTCCCAGCACAACCCAATTAAAGCCAGAAAAGTGCAAGATGTTGGTCACAGACTCACAGAATCAATTAGGCTGGAAAAGACCTCTGAGATCACTGAGTCCAACAATCACATCACATTTCGCTTATCTCTTTATTCCAAACCAGCTCTTCAGCCTGGATAATTAGTCAGAGCACCCATCTCCTTATCAGCTGGAGGTGGAAACACACCTTTAGTAGTTTTTAACTCAATAACCCCAAATCTTTGATGAGCTCCAGTAGAGCTGCTGCTCTGCTGGCACAACTCACCATCACATCATCAGCTCCTCTGGGGAGAATTTGTTCCAGATTCCCTTAATTAGCTTCTTCTGCCTCTTCCTTGCCCACTAATGAAGCTCCAATCACGTCTGGCTGGTGCAGTAGCACGACAGAGCTGGGGCTGTTCTGTGTCACTGGAGACATCACCCCCACCCCTTGCACAGGACACAGATAATGCACTGGGCTTGTTTCTGATTCCAGGCTGGATGATTGGTATAATTTAAGACTAAAGACATCAACCCCCAGTGCAGAGATCAACCCCCACTGCTGAGAATGACCAGGTGTGTAAGAGCTGCAGGAGCACTGAGTTGTCTGGAGCAAGAAAAATGGATGTTACTCCTGTAGGAGACTGTGCTCACAAGGTCTGAAGAGGTGCAAGACCCTCCCAGTACAGGAAAACAGTGATTGTTCTGTTTGCAGAGGCAACACAAATGCCCTCAGAGTTCTGGGAATGGTCCCACCAGTGTCCCTCAAGGGGAGATATCAAAGCCCAGACTAACTGGTGTCCCTGAGCTCAGGGACAGCTGGCTCAGCAGAACCTCACTAGGTGATGGCAGCCAGGGGATGAGGTTTGGAAATGCAGCCACAAGAAGAGTTTCTCACTGGAAACACACTCATGGGAAAGAGCTGCATTGAGGAGTCTGTAACTCATTAACTTTGTGACTTCATTCACCCTCCTGGCTCCTCTCCCATGCCCACCTCGCTCACCAGTGTTCCCTCTGGCTGGTCATTCAGTGTCTTCTTTTCCCTGGGAGCCCCTGGGGATATTTCTAGACAATATTAAAGTGGAAGAAGCGTGTTTTGAAGAGCCTGTTCTGCTGCATGTGAATTCCTAATAAGATGGTGGTAAATAATTCCATGTATATTTGTTTGCATACACTGACTTCAAAGCAACTCACAATGGACTTCACTAAACTTTCCAGCAACTGATTTACACTCACTGTTTTTTCTTAAATTAGTTCGGGAAGTCTCCATCTACTTTTGTGTTTAAATGTGCATTTAAGCTCTTTTCTTCCAGGGCACTAATTCAGACCCTGGTTATTGACAAAAATATTAAGGCTGAGGAACTGATTCAATGTTATCACACACCAAGTCTATGGTGGAAGGTGTCCTGCCTCCCCTTGCTATTCTGTCATGTTGAAATGGGTATAACCAACCTTTATGTGCTCACAGAACCATTTGGGTTGGAAAAGACTTCCAAGATCAAGTCCAAGCTTTAGACCCCTGCCCACTCAACCACATCACAAAGTGCCACAACTACCCAGTTTTTGAGCACTTCCAGGGCTGGTGACTCGACCATTCCCTGGGCAGCCCATTCCAGTGCTTGACAAGTCTTTCAGTGCAGATTTTTTTTCCTACTATCCAATGTACATGGATATAACTCTGGGCTTGTCATACACTTGTCAACATTTACTTGAATTTCCCACTCCATTTGGGACTCTCTAAACCAGCCTTTAAAAAGACTAATCCAGTTTCCTACCCTTGCCCCTAAACCCAAACCAGTGAAGTGTAGGATGATTTTGAGCTGGGCTTGTCTCTGTAGCACAGGCTCCTGCAAAATCCACAACTGGGAGTCCTGGTTAAATCCCAGCACTGGGAAAATGATGGAGGACAACCTGGTTCCAGCTCAGCACAGACAGCCTGGCTGGAGAGGGCAGCAAAATTCCACAAGCCTGGCAGAGCTCTGCACCATGAATTCCCTGGGATCACGGCTGGGAGCAGCACGAGGCTGTTTTAATGACACAGAAGGATCCCCGGGCACTAACAAAGCCTCTGGTGGGCAGAGTTAAACCCACACAGTTTGTGTTCCTTTTAAAAATGGGAAAAGGTTACAAAACAAGCATCAGAGAAGCCTCTTTTCCCTCCCTTCCCCTCTCCTGGGATGAATAATGCTGTGGCAAGATAAGTGGGCGAAGCATTGCAGGATGACGTTTCTGTCGGCCCTGATTATAAACAACAACAGCACAGACATGTAAGACCTCTTGGTTAATCTTTCCCATTAGAAAACCCACTTGGTATTTCAAATGAATCTGCCAGGGAAATGCTTGTTTGAAAGTTCCACTGATGGAGCTACAAACCATCTCGTTTGGAAGTGGTGGTTAGTGGTGGTGGGAGGGGGATGCAGGGGAGGCAGAGATGATGTTGTTTCCTTTCTGTGCTGCACATCAGAGGCTCTGGTGTGATGGGTTTGTCCCTTTGGGGAAGGGTCCCAAGGATGCACAGCAGGGTCCCAGCTGTGTTGGGACTGTGGTTCTCAAGCCCTGTGAATTTGCTGTTCATCAGGGCTGTTCAAGAGAAGAAAACACTCATTAGCCTTAATCACACCCCGGGAATATTTAATCCGAAGAGAGGTGAAGGGATAGGATTGTGTATTTGTTTGGTTTAGGCTTTTATAAAATGCCCATGGTAAAAAACATCTGGGCTGTTGAACAGAGAGAGCCAGACACAGCCTGAAATGGGCTGGAAACACCAACCATTCCCACATCCCACAGAGAAATGGGCAGAGGAGAAGCTGAGCCACAAACAACAAAACCAGAGGCCACAGGTTCAAATGCCCAAGAACTGGCTGATCCAATGGCATTTTGAAGTAATGAATTCTATAGGATTAAACAATTTCCACTTGACACTTTGTTCCCTTTGGTTGGAACACTCAGTTCCCTTTGGACTGAACATGCCTTTGGCTGCAGTTCTCACACACTGGCCCTTCCACAAACCACAAGAACACACAGAAGAGCCCCCAGTAGAGAGAAAACCTGATTTTGGTTTGTGACACTTCTCTGGACCTCAAAGGTACCTTAGAGCACCAGACACCACTCAAGGTCATACTGGGTGACCTGAAGTCCCCAACTGTGTCCTGACTCACAGGCTCAGCTGTGTCAGCAGGATAAATTCCTCCAAGCAGTAGAGAAAATCCTCCTGTAATTCAGGTTGTCATTCAGATGGGAGAGCATGGGAAACAAGACTGTGCGCCCAAAGGATACCTGGAGTTTTTCTCTATGCCCTTGCTGGAACAGGAGGCACTGATTCTTTTTAGATACAGCAATACTTAAAACCAGGCATAAACCCTCTTCATTTTAGGAGGTGCCAGATCACAGGAGGTCCAGGGCTTGACACATGTCAAGGGGCTGGAGTTTTAGAGGCAAAGCAAGGCCAGTTATTAAAAAATGGGAATTCAAGGTGGATGCTTCAGCCTGATGTTGGATAATCCCTCACATTTTAACAAAAACCTCTCCTTGCAGTTAATCCATCGTGACTGCAAAGTTCATCAACTGACAAAGGACACCCAAAGGACATCCCTTTGCTGCTACAGATCAGGAAGAATCAGTGGAAGAGGTGACTGATGGATTATGCAGATGAGGAGTTTGAATATTCATCTCAAATTTAACAGTGTTAGTTCAAGTTCCTCATGTGTTTCAGGCAGAAGAGGGATGTGGTTTTCTACATCCAAGGTGATCAAGTCCCTGAGCTATTTTTTATTTTGGAATCTGTCTCAGTTTTTTCCATGCAACACTTCAAAAGATCTCAGTTCCATCCTGTTGCAAAACAGCAAAAGTCTAAATTATTTAAAAATTTTGCAGAACAGGCACGTTATTTCCTCCCCAGCTCTATTTCTAGATAAACCTGGAAGGGGGATCTCACACAACTGCTGAAGTCTGCTTCTATTCAGACCAGTTACACTGTTCAGGGTCATTGGCATTTGTTCTGCCTCAGTATTTCCAGCTCTCCTTGGGTTAGTTTACAAAGCAGGCAGCAGTTTCATCACATCCTCCCTGTCAGAGCCAGCACTGCCCAGGCACAGCAGCCACCTCTCCATCTCTGGTGGAACTCAACAAGAGGGTTTGATGGTCAAAACTTTGCTGAGTTTTGAGCTTTGAACTTTGCTGGATATCAGAGAGTCAGGAACCAGAAAGAGCCTTGGAGGTTCCTCCCGAGTGACATTGGCCTTGTAGGGCTGATGGGAGTGAAAAATGCTGCTGAGGAGGAAAGTCTTGACCTTGCAAATCCAGAATCATGCAAGGAGCTCCTATCCTAGAGCCAGGGAGCTGCTGGGCTGAGACCACTGGTCACCAGAGCACTTGTGTTTCCTTTTGTTTTCTGTCTTGGCTGGAGCTGAACCCCCTGGCAAGGAACCAGTGCCTTGATTTATGTCCATAAAATACATAGTGCAAAGAATTTGTGCTTTGGCAAATGCAGCCAATGTAAAAAATAAATCCTGATGCAGTGGGTGCCCTGTAGAAATTCAGAGTATTGCTCTCATTATTAAAGTTCCTGATGTGCTCTGAGTGTCTGGAGTGGGGACTGATCATAAAGGGGCAAAGAGAGCAGAGAGAAGATGCCATTCCTTTGTCAGTTAAATGTGACAATTAGGCAGCGTGTGGGACAGATCAACAACCAGACTCCTCAGAAGGGTTTACCAGCTCTCAAAACTGTACAGAGAGCCCTGAAGTGAAGGAAGAAATGGTCTCAACTGGGTTTTTTGCTCCTATTTTGGCACAGCCCCAGTGTTGTTCCTCCAAGACCTAAAGCCTGAATGCCACCCCTCAGGTTGAACATCTGGGTGCAGCTGTTCAGCTCTGCCTTTTGGCTGAGTTAGTCACCAACACCTCTGTGTGACAACCCTGATTCACCCATAGTCTGGAGTTGGGACCCTGTCCTTTAAAATCAGCAGAACAGAATAAATTCCATCCACAGAACTCAGTAGAAACAAAGGTCCTGCCAGTTCATCAGAAAGCTGAATATTTTTAGAAATGGAGGGGGGGAAAAAATCTATTTCAGCACTTGGTTGTGATCCTGCAAGATGTGACATGCTTTGAAAGATCCTAAAAAGTATGAGGCACAACTCACTTTGTATCGAAAGGAGTTGGAGAAACATCTCCAGTTCTACAGGAGGTCAAGGAAAAGAAAGACTCAAGGAGAAGCTGAAGTGGCCATTTAATGACTAAAACTCTTGTAGCCACTGTATGTTTGATTCCAAACACTTCCAGCCCTTCAATGCCAAGGACAAGGTGATCCCAGAAAGGTGCAGAGGTTTTTGTCACCTCCTGAGGTTTCAGCCCCTGTTGTCACCAGCAGTGTGGGTAGGACCCAGGGGGCTGCTGTTGAGTGTTAATGTCAGACAAGTGGTGTGTTCACTTGTGGTTTGGGATTATTTTTAGACCCTCTGGCTCTTTTTAGGGTTGAATTAAATGTCACCAGGTAATTAGCTAAGAGATACAGTCAGCTGTTAGGGCCAGGGCATTAAGAAAGCCATATGTTGAATCCTGAGGGAGTGGAAAGCTTTTCCATTGGCAGAGAATTTTCAGGAACTGTTCTCTTTAGAGTCAATTTTTTAGGCTCCTGTTGGAGGAGAAAAGCTTTGCAAACATAAATTCATTTTATGATGATTCTTCTCTGCTCCTCATTCCACACTCACAGGGAAGAAACACACAGAGGCAAGTGGATGTAAAAACAATCGCAGTAGCTCCACACCAAAACTCTTTTTTAACCTTAAGTAAATGTTTGAAAAATTCCAGAGCTGAAGAGCTCCAAAAATCAAATTTACAACTTCCCTTCCTGAAAGCCAAAGGAAGTGGGGAATTCTTTAAAAGCTCTGTTTCACAGACTAGGATATTTCAGCTCATCTTAGGACAAATTCCAGGAGGTAATTCTGCCTGGAAATTATTTCAGCCATATTTTATATTGTAGTTGCATGCACAAGTAATTTGCAGAAGGTTAATAACTGAAGATGAGAATGTTAAAGATAGAAATATGTATCACATATTTTGAACACGTCTTTTCAATCTGTTATTAATGCTCATAAACACATTGCTGGAAGGATTGCCAGGTAATGAATCTCCTTCCAGGATTAAATATTCAAAATTAATTATCAATTCTTATCATTCCTTTAACTGTAGAAACCCTGTGTAAGTGGAACCTCAATATTCAATATTTTCAAGCCCTGGATAAAGAAAAACCATTATGAGCATTGAGCCTACAGAGAATCACAAAGGTATAACATGAATTATGTTATTTTTAACTCAAAATACAAACGTTCAAATCTGTGATGGCCCAGGAGCAATTCCAGAGGATTTGGTCTCCAAAGCAAGTCAGGTAGTTCTAGAAAGGAGTTAGTACAGAGATTTTTCAGCCTGCAGTGCATTTATTGTTCAGAAACCAATTCACAAATTTACACATGGCCCTTTATACTGGAAAAAATTTAAATACTTGGATCTTTTTGCAAGGACATGTGAAAACATTCTGCCACCTCAGTGAGGAAAATCAAGGCTGCAGCAGCTTTCAAACAAACAAGAGAGGGAGAAAACATCTCAGGCTTTGTTCCAACTACAAGTCTCTATCTGTTACCACCCAAAGCTTTTGCAAGTGAGAGGAAGTTTTATGGCCACACTAATAAATGTTGAACAAACTTTACTGTCTCTCTTTGAGATCTGTGATAAATCACAGTGAGCAGAGCCCAGGACTGGGTTCTCCTCGCTCATCTTAGGCCTTGTGAAGCTTTTTTAATTCAAGATATTCAGCCAAACTACTGTCAAATCAGGGATCTCTGTCCCCCTCCAGCCTAAGGAGCTGCTCAGGGTTTGTCCCCTGAGCACTCTCACAGTTTTAGGGAAATTACTGCTGTGGCTGCCTGGAGAGCAGAACATACACAGTGTGTCAAGGGACTATTGTTTAATTCCAGCTCAGGTTTGGTGATTTTGGTGTCACCATGGTGTGAAATGGTTGGGTTGTGCAGACTGGCTGCCTCAAATGCACCTCAGTGGAGTGTCCAGATCCCACATGGATCCTCCTCACTCTGTGCCACTGCCCCAGAAGGAGTTTGTTGAGTTCCAGCTGCTGAGATGGACAATTTGGGGAGGAAAGGACAATTCCCTGACTTGCCTGGTGTCCTCACTGAGCCCTTTCAAACAAGAACACAAGCTACAGCTTTTCCCTCACCCACAGGGATCAAAAATAATCTCATACTTTGGATGTTGAGACCTTTTGAAAGGGTAACAGAGAGAGGGATTCCTTTCCCTAGACTTTGGCCTTCCGGGGCAATGGGCCTTTGAAGGAGCCTCTGGTTTCATAATTAGAGCTGGTTCTAATGCCCCTGTGGGACCACACATGGCAAAGGCTTCCTTTAAACCTCTGCACTGTGGAAGAGGGAGGATTAACACTTCCTTGCATGACCTCCTGTGTCCAGCCCTGCAAACTGAACTTCCAACCCACCAAATCTGTGCTTTCACTGGGAAAAGGCAAGGGAATATTTATAAACCTGCATTAGATACTCAGGTTCACAACCACAGATTAAAAGCTTGTGAATACAAAGCTGTTTAATAGAATCATGGAATGGTTTGGGTTGGAAGGGGCCTAAAAGCTCCTCTCATTCCACCCCCTGCCATGGGCAGCTTCCCCACCAGACCAGGTTCAACCTGCCTTTGGACACTTCCAGCACTGCAATAACCATCACCTCACTGATTTCTAGGGAACTGTGATTCAGGCATGTGCTTTTTCCAGAATGAGGATGGTACACGTTTCAAACCCTCCCCATTTTAAGGAGAGGAAACAATTCCCCCATATCTCCTTTTCTCCTGAAAGAAGGTGGATGCAGGCAGATATTTATAGAAGTCACTACTTGGAAATCAAAACTAACTTCAGATTATGTTAAAAAACCCATTCATCTCATTCCTCCAGTGTCTGACTGTAGCAATTTCCTGGCAGTGCACACAGCAGTCATGACATACACATTTACAGTAAAGCTGTGCCTGCTCTAGTCCTAATCTAAAACTGATGGGCAGAATTATTTTTAGTTTAACCTTGGTATTTTGCTAAAAGGAATGCAAATGTCATTGCTGAAGGAGAGAAGGAAAAAAAAAGAGAAAGAGAGAGAGAGAGAGACAGAAATAACAACTTGGTGGAAAATTAAAGCCCAGAGTTGAGTATGACCCCAGCAATTAGACACACACAGGTAATTGATCTTTAGTTGCCTGGGTGATAATGCCAGAAAAGGGATATTTTTGACTCCAAAGTGAAGCCCCAACATGGGTAATGTTCCAGCAGCCCAGACAGGAATCACCACCTGTAAAGCAAAATATATTTTCTGTAGCTAGATTTGAAATCTACTACTACAGTGTTATTATTTTATTTATTTCCTTCCTCCCTTCCACCCAGATACTTCATCAGCCCTGACAGAGTCTATCTTGCTTCCATGAGGGAAACTGGTAACAACAAATCCATGCCCTGGACTGGGAGGAACAGCAACACTGATTCCAGCATCAGACCAGGGTATATGAGCCTTGGAATTCCATGGGCTGACTTGCCTCTTTCCCCCTTTTCTTGCTCCTTACAGAACTAATGACTCAGATGTCACACCCCTGGAATTGTCCAAGGCCAGGCTGGACATGGAGCAACCTGGGATAGTGGAAGGTGTCCCTGCCCCTGGAATCAGATGGTCTTTAAGGTCCCTTCCAACCCTGCACAGGTCCTTCCCCACCTGGATGACTCTGGTCCTCAGCTGATAAAGCCCCATAGCATTTGATAACCTTTGAATTGCAACAGAAAGCTTTGATCTCCCATTAACATTCTCTGCTCACCAACATCCCTCCCCCAGATTTCACCAAAACACCCAAACCAAGCATTTTTCCCTTAATTTAAAATGCCTCTTTTTTTCCAGGGGAAACCTAATAAAAACCAGGTTTTGTTGACTGAACAGAGGACCCGGGTGTGTAAACAGTGGAGATTCTTGTGTGAAAGTCATTTCTGTCTGGTTTCTAGGAATTCCACAGGGATAAAATTAGAAAGACCTATAACCAGCCTTGGACTTGTCCTGGGGGCTGAATCCTGCAGTCAGTGTGAGGAACAGCCAGCACAGGACTGGGAGCACAGTGAATTCCCAGCTTTCTCTGGGACTCAAAGGACTGACAGTCACTCCCAAGGTACATTTGCTCTCAGGGATGAGGTGGGAAGAAGTGAAATGGTTATAACACCAATACCTCAGTGCCCACCAATACCAGTGCCACCACTATAGTGCTGACAGAGTCTGTGATGGAGCCTGTGATCAAAATTCACTGTTTTATAAGAACTTTGAACATGGAAATAACCAAAACAGCCTCTCTATTCACTGCTCCTAATTTTGGTTTATTTTTAAAGTATTCTTCTTTTTCATGGCATTAACTGATCAAGTGGCAAATCTCTTCTCTTGCAGTTGTAACTGAGGGCAGTAGTAACACATAAGTCCTGCTCATGCTCTGAGCATTTCCCACTCTTTCCACCTCTTCCTTTGGTTTCAACCTTTTTCCTTTGCTCTCTTTTCCCCTCAGCACTGTGTGTGTAGGACAGTGTATCCCTTTCCATTTTCCTCACTGTCACTTCCTCCACAAACCTCCATCAGCTGCATTTTTTGACTTTTAGCTTGGAAGAGCCCACATGGTCTGTTTTTTAGCTGATGTAGATTCAGATTTGCTGATTTCACTGGATTTCCATGAACTGATGATTGGATAGTTTGGGATTTTGGGAAGGAATTCTTGGCTGTGAGGGTGGGGAGGCCCTGGCACAGGGTGCCCAGAGAAGCTGTGGCTGCCCCATCCCTGGGAGTGTCCAAGGCCAGGCTGGAGCAACCTGAGATAGTGGGAGGTGTCCCTGCCCATGGCAGGGGGTAGGATGGGTGATTTTAAGATCCTTTCCAACCCAAACTTGGGATTCCACGATCTGTCTGTACATATTGAAGTGTGTATTTATCCAGGCAATCTCTCCATTATGCCTTCAACCTTCCATTCCTTATTTCTTCAGACCCTGGCTCTTCCAGGCTGGGAATAGCATTGCCACAAGCTCCTGTGTGGTATCTCCACAGAACCTTCTGTGTGGTGTCTCTCCTAAATGAGCCAGTTAGAAGGTTCCCCACCCCCAGTGCAGAGCAATCCCACTCCAGGGTTGTCCATCCCAGCACACTGAAGGTTTCAGGATGCAGGATCAGACCAGTTAACAACAGAAACTGTCTGGGAAGTCTGGTTGTTAAAGCACAGCAGGAACATCTGTGCTGGGAGAGAAGTGCTGGACAGAGACACAGCAATGAACTGCTGCATCCATTTGAGCTCCACATATAGGGATGAGGAGGAGACATCCAGCCTTTTCTAATGAATGGTTTTAATCTCCAGACTCCAGCTCTGAGTTCTCCCTCCTGAACTCTCCAACTGGGAAATTGCTACAAGTTGCTGGAAGTCTTAACAAGAAATTTGTTCCAGATCTAGAAATAATGATTCTGGCCATTTCTTTGACAAGAAGGAAGAGGGGCCCCTTCCCAGCCATGGGATTTCTGCATCCTTAAACCATAAACTCTCTCTCTTGCCCCATTAATTCTCTCTCCACATGCAGGAAGTTTCCTGCAAACAGTCAAACAAGAGAATAACCACAGTCATTTAAACTTCATTTGTGTGTGTGGTGGTGTGGAAGTGCCCACTCCCAGCTTTAGGACATCACTGAACAAACAGACATTGGGGATGTCTCTTAAACTCTGACCTGTGCAAATCAGACAAGGAATTTACCCTTTGAGTCCTGAATCTGAGTCCTTCCCCATTTTAGTTCTTTCCTGGCAGTGATACCACATCACCCACTGGAGCTCTCCAATGCTTTTCCATTCTGTGCTTGACAATTACCTACATAAGCTACATTTGATCCACATCCCAGTTTTGTTCTCCTATGCAGAAGGCCAGATCTCCTCCCCAGATCATTTCATAATTTTCAATCCCAATTCCTCCCCATCCTCTGGGAAAAATGCATTTTTTTTGCAATACCTATGTTGTAACTTTCTAGAGCACATGCTTCTAATTTGAGCATTATTTTCCAGAGCTCCTAGCACTTAACCACAAAAGTTCTTCATTTATTTTTCTTTTTAATCTCCATTTAATCCATCCTCTTATTTTCTGCTTTGAATCATCTTTATATCGTACATTATGGCCTCTATTAGAAAAGCTTTTTGTTTTAACTACGTATTTAAAAGCCACAGAGAAGTACAACAATTTTACTGGGGGATTTAGACAGAACTCTTGTCTCTCCTTATTGGCTTCCCACTTTTCACTTCCTCTCAGTCTCAAATTCTAAAACAGGGGAGAAACTTCTGAAGAGCTCTCGAAAGGAAAATCAAAAAGAGAAAAAAAAATGCAGCAGAATTGAAGTTGCTGCCACTACTTTCCTGAGTGACTTTGGCTGAGTCTCCTTCCCAATCTACCAACATTCTGGAGGGACCAGAAGCTTCTCTCCCTCCCCCTTCTCACTGCAAACATCTGAGCTTCCCAAGACCAAACGACCCCTTTCAGCACATGAATGGATCCCCCAGTTCAGAAGCAGAAAATACACATTTTCAGCCAATTCCTTTCTTTCTGTAACTACAACTCAAATCTCTTCAGCTGTGACCATTTTAGGGCCAACTCTTGAGCTGTTGAAGACTAAAGGCATTTTGCCATCAACCAAAAGTTGGCTTGAATGTTCTTTACCATCCACAGAGCTTAGACAGGGATGTTACATCAAAAAAATTGGGCACTGCACTGTCCAATATCCAAGGAAAACCCTGCAGTTGTACTGGGAGAGTATCCATCAAACCCAAAGCAAGAGAGAGTGAGCCTGTTTTCTTGTTCTAGCAGACGAAAGATATAGAACTACAATAAAATGGTTATTTTAGTCTCGGACACATCTTGTTAATCCTTAAACTGTGAGAAAAACTTGTGAGACCACAACACAGATCCCCAACTTTTGGGACCATGTGTCTACAGAGTCAGTACTAAGTTCATCTTAGTCCTACTGATGCCTTCAAGGGACAGGATGTTCTCATTCCCACACACAGCAGTGCAAGTGTTTGCTTTTTCTTTGGGGACAAAAAAAAAGGGGCAAACAAACCCCAGAACAAGGAAGCAAAGGAATTACAGTGTATTTTAGCTGGTTCAAAGAACAAACATGGCCATTCCTATGAACACAGTTCCCTCTCCAAATTGTGTGTCCCTGTAAATCACAACGAGACTCCTGGACCTGTGGATTTACAAGGAAATCTGAATTCAGCTGCTGCAGTTTAAGGTGGGATTTCAGCCCTGGCTTTAGCTCTGAGCTGAGGGATCTGAGCCCAACCAGCCTTTTCTGAAGGTCCCATTTCCCTGAAACTCTCTGGTGCAAAGCAGTTGTTTGGACAAATCCACCACCAGCTTGGCCAGACGGTTCTCAAATCCTCCTGCTCTTGCACAAGCTCTTTCCTGTTGTCACAGGAAGGCCTCAGAGTTAGGGATTCTGAGTCAGAGTGATTGTTAATAACAAGTGAAGGACAGCCCAGCACAGGTTTCACTCAGACAGGGTGGATTTAGCAAACCCAGTGGATTCCAAGGGCCCAGAGGGTGTTTTCAGACCCTGCTGGAGAATGTCAATTCTCCCTCCACCATCACCACAAGCTCAGACCAAACCAGAGCAATGTTTGCCTGTGCTGAGCACAGGAACAGACCTTACACTGGTGTGATTTCTTACATCCAGGCTGGGAATTACCTGCACACCAACCATACCTACAACAGCTTTCAACAGGGAGTTGCTGCCTGGGAGCAAAATAAACTTATACTTAGGAAAAAAAAAAGTCCAACCAAACCACACAGAAATCTGGGTACACTTTTTTCTTCCTTACGGTGAGAGTGGAGGAGTTTTGGGACTCAAGGCACAAAAGGTTTGATAAACAGAGTTTACTCTAGGCTGAGGCTACAAACAAGGGTCAGCACCATGTGAGACTTGAGCACCTTGGGAAGTCTGGCCTTCCTTGGGATCCCCCAAAGCACCTACATTTCCCTAAAAATCATTGAATTAACCCTCACTGGGACTGTTAAAAAAATAAACCAGTAGAAGAGTGCTGGTGTCAAACTGGAATATTAACGGCGGAGAATCAGCTCCAAGGTAAAGCCACCACTGCCATGACCTGGACAATTGACCCTGGTTGGTGCTGGTCTGCAGGATGGGGATCTTTGGGGAAAGGATGGGGCCTTGCAGATTGAAACCTCTTTTAGTCTCAGCAAAGGAACATTATCTACAGCACGTCAGAATCAGCCACCTTTGAGTTGATAAAATCTAGTCAGTCCTGGGAAGCCACCAGTGGGGACTGGTTACAGGCACATGTATGGTGGCTCTGCCTTGGGTTGTTGTTTCAGTCTCTGCTGTTTTGCAGTCCTGTCACAACACTATGTGATAAACTACTGATGAAGTACCATGGCATGAGCCTGTGCCCAGTTTGGGCTGGATCTCAGGGAAAGGTTCTTCCCCCAGAGGGTGGGTGGGCACTGCCCAGGCTCCCCAGGGTTTGGTCACGGCCCCAAGGCTGCCAGAGCTCCAGGAGGGTTTGGACAACACTCAGGGCCGGGTGGGATTGTTGGGGTGTCTGGGCAGCAGTTGGATCAATGTTCCTCGTGGGTCCCTTCCAACTCAGGATATTCTATTCTGAACAATGACACGTTTTTAATGAAATCTTGGCCCCGTTCTTCTCTAAATCCATCCTGCCAGTCACACAAGGACCTGAGGGCAGAGGAGGTGGGTTCATCTGGCTCTGTTCAGGAGGGATTTAGTCCTTGGCCACAGTGTGTCCGATGGATTAGAGCACAACACAGCCCTGCTGGACTTTCAGAGCCTGATGACCTTTAACGATGAGAAATAATAAGAGGAAAAACGTGAACCCTGACAAATTCATAACTCCAGCACAGGGGAAAGGAATGTATTCTTTTCACATATGAACAAACATTGCCCATGACACGTCTATTTTCTTTTCCGTCCCGTAGCTGTTCTGAATTATGTACAGAATATCCAGTGGTTGTTTGTCCTTGTGCATTTTTGTGTGTGTGGGTACTTTGGCTGTTCTAAACTTTTTCATTCATTGATCAAATAATTTGTTTGGTCTCTGCAGCATCCCATGGAAGCACCGTGTTCCTGTAGGATTGATCTGCTCTCCCCCAGCACCATCCACACGAAAGGCACAGACCCATTCACCATCCATGGTGGCACTTGGAATGAAATCCTACCAGCATCACACAGGGAACTCAGGGAGAAGGGATGTTCTAAATATTCCTCACTGCCCTTAGAAAGGAAAGAACCAGGTTTACCAACTCCCAGTTCCAACCTCTTATGTTATGGTGACAACAAACAGCAACAGGTCATTCCTTGCATGAGAGGAGTTGTGCCACTGGATGGACCGTTCAGAATGGTTGTCTCTTGGTGTTACCACTTTGGGATGCAGCCCTTGGAGAGCTGGGCTAGGTCACTCCGTCCCAAAGCCAAAGCAAATGTGTGCACTACTTCATCTCCAAGTGCAATCCCAAAGCGATGTCAGATGTCAGCAAGCAGCTCAAAACCTCACTGGACCCAGCAAATGCCAAAAGAAAAAAAACAACAATAATGGATTCTTTTTAATATGGAAAAGTTGCCCCCAGTGTCGCTAAAGATGAAGAAATCCCAGCCTTCTGTGAAATATTCATAAACACACAGTTTATTTTTAGTCAGTTGAAAGCTTTCCTTGCTTTGTATTTTCCTCATCCAACAACAGGCCACATACCAAAGCAGAAGTTTTGTTTAGAGGGAAAAACTAAAAGAAAGAAAAGGCACAGGAAGAGGTTCCCAGATCTCAGGCTACTTTTCACTGCATCCAGCACAACATTCCTGCCTCCACCTGGGACAGGGGAGGGTCTCCCTTCCCATGGCAGGGGGTGGGATGAGATGAGCTTTAAGGTCCCTTCCAACCCAAATCACTCTGTAACGCCATGACTTTATGATGTATCTCAGCATGATGCTTTTTCCCGAATTCTGACAGATAATCCCCTGGAGAAGTTCGAATTCCCTTTAGAGAAGGCACATGAGGTTCCACTGGTGTATTTAGAGGTTTTGGGTTTTTTTAGAGGTTTTCTTCCTTTTCACGCAAGAGCATTTGCCGAAGACACTAAAGACAAAGGTGGGTTTTGTCTTCCTCTAGAACAAAGTATTTGGCTCCCTCCTGTGGGGACGAGAGTTGTGAATCTCCCAAAACATCTGATTAAACAAGACAATGACAGGAGCCAAAACTGCCGCTGAATCCCTTCCCTGGCAGAGCCCCGGGCTCACTTGGCCAACGAAGATATTTCTAAGCTTAAGGATCACCAGAAACGCCATAAAAAACGTGCCGATGGCACAGAGCAGCGTTGAGACGAGGGAAATGTGGAGAACTGGAGCAAAGCACATCAGCTCTTCTGGTTTAAATACACAGGAGGTGCCTTGATGCAACATTGCCTTGGTGATGCAGGTTAACAGTTCCCTGCTTTCAAATCTTGTGATTTAGTTGTCTGTTACCTCTCAGAGGGTTCAGCTTGGCTCCTTCCAGGAGTATTTCCTATCCAGCTACTGAATGGAATAAACTTGGGAAGTTTTAACCCTTTGTTAGCTGTCCATACTACTCACTTAAATGTCAGAAATATGTACAACTTCTTCAGAACTCAGCCTGGATATTGCCAGTGTGGCTCCAAACAAACACCACCAGCTTAGCTCCTCTCCCCAGAACTAGATATTGAAGTTTCTATCAAATATTCCGTGGAGTAAAACTTCAGGCAACTCCAAGGCTAATGTATCATGCAAACCCTTTAAAGAAACAACTTTATAGTGTCTCTGTATTGCTTCATCCTTTAAAATATTCATTTTTTTTCCCCAGGGTTTTTTGCTTGAGCTGCTCTATTTCCCAGTGATTTGCTCTGCAAGGACAAGAATAAGGAGTGTGCAGGTGAACAGCATTGACCATCTGACTTAGATCACTCTGGAGAGGCTCCTCCAAACCTCACCCCTCTTCGTGCACTTCACTAAACGTGTAGGATGCTAAATATGTGCAGCACTTCCAGATTCATGATTTCTATGAGCACAAAGGGAATTTGGGGTATACATGAGACATAATCAGTGTTGCTTTATAGAATATTTCCCCTAGAAGAAGAGTTGTGAAAACAGAGATCACTCTTGCCATTTGAGGTTATTGATGGAGGCTTGGAAGTCCAGCCCATGCAGAGAGCCACGACCTTCTGGCACAGGAACTGAAGCAGCATTCCATGGAGGTGTTCCTGACTCCTTGGATAACATTTCCTCTCTCTGCCTGGACAGCTCAGTCTCACCTGAGCAGCTTTTCCAGGAGCTGTGGGGACTTGGTGAAGGTTTTTATTCCAGAAAAGCTCCGTTGCTTTGTCTGCCTGGGGAGGAGCTGAGGAAGGAGGGAAGCTGGGACCTCTTTTCCTCTTGCAAGTTCTCCAGACTGTGTCTGTAACTGTGTCAAACTGAAGTGTCCGTGCCCTGCTCAGCTCCCAATCCCTCTGTGAAATCATGGGCAGTTTGGAGCAATCCTGAAACTCCCAGAGAAGCTGGGAGATGTCTGTCTGTTCCTTAGGACACTCAGCCAGGGCTTCCATTGCCTCAACTCCAGTTGAAATGGGGATGAGGTGAGACAATCCTGATCCCTGTAAAGCTGCAACTGAATCACTGTTAACACTCTACAGTTCTGGGTCACCTGAGCTGGGAATTACTGACTCACCACTCCACAGTCACCTCCTGCACAGGGACAACACAGCCAGGCCTCCCCAGTGAGCAGGACCTTGGCCTTTCATGGATTAACCACAAGCCAAGGTTTTCCATGAACTTCCTTTGTGTCCAGGCAGGGCAACTCCAGCATCTTCCAGGGTTCTGAGGGGTGAACACCTCCCACAGTGGAGCTGGCAGGACTTGGCAAGACACAGGAGGAGTGAGTAAGTCACAGGTAGTGATTTATAATCTGAACTGGAGCTGGAATATGGCTGGAGGGGGAGTGTGGAGCTTTCAAGTAACCAGCCCATGACTCACATTCTTGGAATTTGTTTTCCCTGCCTCTGCTCCCCATTCCTCAGGCAGCACTCTAAGCAAGGCTCCTCTCCAGCAAAACAGCTGAACTTTCCCTTCCACCACCTCAGCAGTTCTAAAATTAACCAGCAAGGCTCTGTCCCACCGTGGGCCACAAGAGCCTCTTTGTGCAGGTGTTGCCAGGTAAAGGCACAGCAAACACTACAGGGGACATCCTTGGCTCATTTACACTGATTTGAACAGAGCTGAGCCAGCCAAGGCTCTGCCCCTGCACAGAGCCAGCCCTGCAGTGTGGTTGGAGGGGGAAATCCAGGACAACAGCACAGGAATGTCCTGGGTGTACAGGAATAGGCATGACCTCTACTCTCTGGATTTAAAAACAGCATTTGGAAAGATGTCACATTAATAACCCTCAAGATCTTAGAACTGACCAGGAGCTGGTTTGTTCCAATAATGCTGAGCATTGCAAGAGCTCACAAAGATACCCCAGAATGCAGGCAGGTCACTGAGTTCTGAGATAGATCACTAAAACCAGCCAGCAGCCAGAATTACACCTATTTTTCATACAGAACTACCAAGAGTCATCTGAGAGTAACTGAATAAGTTATAAAAATGCTAATTTATGAACAAGGATCTCCTGCAGGTTCTTTTTGAGCTCTTGTTCTCTCATTCAGACCAGTGTCTGGGGGAGGAGAGAACAGAGTGAATATGAAATGAAAACATTCTTGCTCCAGATGTGGCAGATGCAGCTTTCAGCTCTTGCTGCAAACACAAGCTATTTTGGAACCTCATTCCTTATTTATGGCATTTATTATTTATTGCACAGGTGTGGGAGCAGCAGAGAATCCTCTCCAAATGCAACTTCCTTGGTGAGCTCTGGATGGCAGCAACACACAGCACAGCAGCTCCGGGGGCTCCAGGTGGGAACTCCCGGCTCTGCCTGAGCTCCAGGACAGATATCCCAGCACAGGGACAACGTGGGGACACGGCTTCACCCTGCCCTGCCAGTCCTGAGGCGTTCGACAGTTCCTGAACAGCCTTTCTAGCGTTTTCCAGTCACGTCTAAAATGACAAGCTCCAAGTCTCACCTTCCAACCACATCACCCAAATACAACTGAACAGTAACACAGGATAACAGAATCCTTTAGGATAGAGAAGATCTTTTAGGGATTTGTATTATAATCACACACTAATTGCTTAAAGGGGATTTTCTCTGCTTTAATATCCTCCATTCCTCGAGGCACTTGAACCAAATATGACTAATAAATAATTTAAGTGTGGTTCCCACGTGTGTTTTTCAAACTTGATTCAACAACTGTTTCAGGGAGGGTTTGTAGAACATGGGATGACAGTTTGCAGTAATCTCTATAGCTCAAATCACCAGGTAATAAAACTGAGTAAGAAATGAAATAATAGTGATGCCTCCAATGAGGATCCACTCCTCTTATACTGGGACAAGGTTTAGATCAAAGCTCCCTCTCTGATTTATGGGGCCCTGGCACAGGTTGCCCAGAGAAGCTGTGGCTGCCCCATCCCTGGAAGTGTCCAAGGCCAGGTTGGAGCTCTGGGACAGTGGGAGGTGTCCCTGCCCAGGGCAGGGGGTGGCACTGGATGATCTTTAAGGTTTAGCAAACGAATCCATCTCTCTGTGCTTGAAATATCTCGATGGGAAGTGACCTTTTAAGGGTGTTTTAAATCTTCCTCGGTGACGTGAAACCAGGAGCACACTGGGAAGTTGGGATGAAACTTCTCTGACATCAGACTCGGATATTTCATTTCCCAAACCCCGTTCTCTCCAAGCTGTCAGAGCCAGCAGGACTGGAAGAACCCACTGTACTGGGCTGGTTCAGTGCTGGTTTTTTCACAGAACTGATTCACTTCTCTCTAAACCTGAGGGCACAAATATTCCTTTGACAGTAACTCATCCCTGAGCAATGGAAATGCTGCTCCAGACCTGAGTAGGTGCTGTCACCTTCTGTTGTGCAGGATTTGCACAGATAATGCTCAAAAGTCTCATGAAAAGCTTTGAAATAATCTCTCTTTCATCTTCCTTCCTCCCACATCCTTCCTCTCCTCACTCTTCTATTTTTAACAGGCACAGAGCATTTCCTGATCCTCCTGTTTTATTCTCTCATCCTTGCAATTGGTAACACTTGTAGAGTTTAATGTCAGGAACTTGGAGAGTGAGATACAGAAAACAAGGGTTAAAAACCTGGCCTTTGTTGGGAATTATGGATACAACTGAGCTGGGAAAACACCAGGAACGGCATCTCCTGCATCGATAGCACAGCACAGATGAACTGCCAGTGGAAGAATTTCTCACTGAAGGACAGGAGGATGACAAAAAAGAGAATTTGGATGTCCTGTACCTCTTTCCTGCCGCCCCAACAGGAAAACGGGCTGTGCTGTAAGACACCCCAAATGAGGAAACAAGAGACAATTACCCAAAGTACAGGAAGGGGGAAGTAAACAAGAAACTGATTTCAAAAGGTTGTTAAAGGAGTTACTCAAGGCCAATTCCTTGGCACCTTTCAGGGGAACATGGTAGATGTGCTGGGCACTGAGTGTGGCTCCCCACATGCCAGGGGATCCTGCCCAGGCTGCTTGGCCATGGAAACCCTCGAGGGTCTGACCCTGGAGGTGTGAGAGTGTGAAGAGATAAATACAAGTCAGAGAGGTTGTAGGAGAATGCTTAAAGAACTATACCTATGGCTCTATAACAAAAGTGTACAAGCAAAGGCCTGGTTAGCATAACTAGGCCTTACTCCATCTTAAGTATGAAACTGCAAAATCACAGCTTGTAAGCAAAGAAGTTTTCCCACAATTAAGTCGTCCTTAAGAGCTAAGTTTAGAGAATAACAAGACTGTGTGAAGATAGGAGAAATATGCTTGACCTTGCACCTGCGAAGATAGAATAAGATGAAGTAATGCTAAACCTCGTTCACTAATGAGTATAACCAAGTAGCTATATGTAAGAGTAAAAACACATCATTAAAAAGTAGATAAGTTCTGTATTAAATCATTTCTAGCCTTGCATGCATATTCATGTAGTTAATTACATATTCATGTAATGGAGTTCTATAAGCATGTGTTAAACCTTGAATAAACGGCAAAACTAATATCAGCCACATTGGTTGTGAAGTTTTCCCCTCGCCGACCGCAAGAGGTGAAATCCTCCCCCATTTCCTCAGGGCTTGCAGTGAGTGTTTCAGAATGAATTCCTACACACTCTCTTGGCCTGAGGGCTTTGATGACGCAAATCTGGAGCCACTGCCTGAAGGAATTAGTCAGCGATGAGAAACCTGGCAAAGGACAGCCCGACACACTGCTCAGCAATAAACCCTTATCTTAAGGACTTTTTAAAAATGTTTACAGCTACAGACAGCAGGGGACTGGCTTTGTTCACACTCTCTAATCACTTCTGCACATTACTCTTCACTTCTCCCCTGGTTTAGCCTGTCTGGTACTTACTGAACAAAGTCATAAAGGGAAATTGCATCTGCAGCACTTTTCCAGGCTCTCGAAGTATTTTAAATGGGAAATTTCAGTTTTGCACAATGTTTCCCTGAAGTGCTCCAGCATCACTGAAATTCCTGAATTACACATTTCTGAGGTAACTTTTCTAACAGTGTGATGTGACTGAGAAGCCTAAAATCCTACTGTCACTTTGGGGGAAGAGGAGGGTGATTTGACCACCACACCACTAGAAATGTTCCCCCTCTGCCCTATCCCAGGCAGGACAACATTCCTTGGATTTTAGGCCCTGTATTCCCAGGGAGATTGGAGAATGATCTCAGCTGATCTTCACTCCCAACCTCCTCCTGTAGCTGCCCCTGGATTTCAGTACCAATCCCAGCATCACCCCCACACATTCCACCCTCAACCCTGATATTAACACTGTTACTAACTCAGGTAATAACTTGGCTCTCCTGTTTTTCACCTTGTAAAACAGATCTAATAATTTTTAATTACACTTAACAACATCTAATGCAGCTTTTCAAAACTCTTGGACAGCCTCGTGCTATTAATCATTTACTAAACTACTAATTGCAGAAGCTCAGACTGAGCTTTCCGGTGTCAAGAAGAAATTTAAATGTCACCAAAATGTTTTAAGTGTCTCTAAAAGCTGCATTGTGGTCACTAAGTCTCACATTTAGAGTCTCCTGGGTAAAACACTGAATTAGTTCAGCTGGTTGCACTTGGTGGAAAAATGTGGTTCTGTGAAAGAGAAGTTCAGAAATGCTCACAGAAAGTTATCACAGGACAAGTTATTAAATATGCATTCCTGGATAATAAAAAATAGTGCTATTAATTCTTTTTTTTTGTCCTAGAAATTAGATTTTTCTGCTTCAGGAGGATGGCTCCCTCTCTTTGTGCACATGCTTTTGGCCCTGTGCACCTACACACACGTGTCTGTGTTTGTCTGAGTGTTCCCAAAGCTCCCTGACGCCTCAGCTCCTGTGCCAGAGTGGCAGTGAACAATGTACAGCTAAGGAAAAAAATCATTGCCACTGATGTATTTTCTCTTATAGTGGTGGGAAAAGATCAGTTTATATGAGAAGCAAAGCACTGTGTGAATGAATAAGGGAGCCAACGTGCCCTTGTGTGCACCTTGCTGTGCAGGAGCAAGAAGGTAAATGTTCAGGACATGCAGCCCAGCCAAAACAAAATGGATTTGGAAGGACAAACCTGCCTTATTTTTACTGTATTTTTGCTGTTGCTGTCCAGGCAGGTGTGCCTGTGGCACTGTTTGTGAGGACAAGGCAGCCAGCACAGGGGACCAGACTGCAACAAGAAGCTATTTAATGCTTCACCCTCTACACTCATCCTACCTGTTCCCTAAAGTTTTGGCAGTATAAAGTCTCCAGGTTTTAATTTATACAGGGCACAGTACTGGGGGTTAAACTGAAGTTTAAGATTTTAACAGGAAAAAATGACAGATTAATTATATTGACCTCTATGATCTCTCTGTTTCCTGACAGAACCTTTCAAAGGAAATATGAATCTCATAAGTGGAAATAAAAAGGATGTGGCACATGATCTCAAATATTGATATTGTGGTAACTTTTTTCATGGCATTCATCAACAGTGCAGATTTTCTGAGATGGGCTGAAAAGGTTTCAAATATTTAAAATTAGCAGCTTCTAAAGGATCAGGTTTGCAGTAATTCCAAGAGCAGAGGACAGGCCATAAGTTGTGTTCCATGCCTGGAATCATTTCCCATCCAATTTCATTCAGACAGGGCAATTTACTGAGTAAATTGCAGGACAAACAGAGCTGTTTGGATAAGCTGTGATCTTGGCAGTTGTCTGGGTGACCTGGCTCTCCACTCTCCCATCAGATCCTGCCATTCCAAGGGGTTTTTGTCAGGGAGAACAGACAGTAAATCCTACCCTGCAGTGGAGGAGAGGTTTCTAGAACAACTGGAGGTCTGGTGAGCTCCATGTCCCATCTGTCCACTGTCCCAGGGACTGGGTGTCCCAGGGTGTAACTGGTCCCTGATGGTCCACCACGTTTTCATAGGCAGGGATGGCCTTGCAGGTCATGTAGGTCAGGTTGCAGCATCCCTTGGGATGGAAGATCCAGCTGCACAAGGCGGAAAGTGGGGAAAAATAACCAATAGTGCAAAACCTGCCATGGGCTGAGGTGATATTTGGGTCAGGTTGGGTGGGACACTGAGCAATCTGGGACAGTGGGAGGTGTCCCTGCCCAGGGCAGGAGGTGGCACTGGATGAGCTTTAAGGTCCCTTCCCACCCAAACCACTCCATGATTACGTGATATTTCTGTCCTCACCAGTGTAAAAAGGACAGGACAGGGGATCTCACTCCAGGGAGGTTCCTTCCTTCTTTATGCCATAGATTCACCATCCAGACATCACCACCAGCACAAAATTTCCTCCAACCTGCCACAGAAACGCTTTTGTTTGAATTTTCCAGCTCTTCCTGGAGATCCTGAACACAGACAACCCTTTGCATTGTTCATTCAAGTTCCCCTTCCTCTAAGAAGAGGGTTTTCCTTTCCTCAGGACAAAGGTGGGTTGCCAGGGGACAAGATTATCCAGGGTATGATGGGGATACCAACAAAAAGCACATTATGTGGGATTAAAAAGAGAGGAGCAGCCCTGGGCTCTTCCCCCTGGCCCTGTGTGTTCTCACAGGGCCAAAGAATAATGGCAGAGAGAGGATAATTCTTAATTCAGGTGGGAATTGCTCCCTTGAAGCAGAAATGTCCTTGGAGCCCTGGTTTGATCCAGACAGGATCTGCAAATCCCTGACTCCTGGTTGAAGCCAGGTGGGGAACAAGTCACAGGACAAGTGGCCTCAGGTTGTGCCAGGGAAGAGTCAGGTTGGATATTATGGAAAATTTCTTTACTGGAAGAGTGGTCAAATGTTGGAAGGGGCTGGCCAGGGCAGTGGTGGAGTCACCACCCCTGGAGGTGCCCCGAAAAGGAGCAGATGTGGCACTTCAGGGTGTGGTTTAGTGGGAAGGAGAGATTTCATCAAAGGTTGGACTTGATAATCTTGGAGGTTTTTTCCAACCTTTGTGGTTCTGTGATACCAAACCAAACTCCTTCTGTCAGCAGTCACTAAAAAGCCTCCAAGAAGTAGGAACCAGGGATATTTAGGGAGTTGTAGATAAGCTACATCTCCAGCTTTCATGGAAAAAAAAATGGGAGCTTGGTACTTAGAAGTCCCAGGAAATTTTCAAAATACAAATAAATTACCCAGGGAAGATCCCATTTTCCACCACCCCTTGACTCCAGCTCCAGCCTGACCCCCTGCTCAAGGCAGATCCATCTGTAGCTGTTTGCCAAGGTGGCAAAAAACAGCTCCAGGCACCTTGGTCTCCTCTCAGCTCAGCCACAGCAATTCCCTCAGAGGATCCCAGCTCTGATTTCCCAGGGGTTACCAGCACAAATCCATACCCCGGATTGCAAATTCTCATGGACACCAACAGCCCCAATGGTTAAATACAGAGAACAACTTTCACTGACACAGTTTCATCACATGCACTGGAATATAAGACTAAGGAAGATTAAAAGGTGTGTTTGTTTTTTTTTTTCTTTTCAAATGCAAAATAAATCGAAGTATATACAGATTGAATAAGGGCCTGGAAGTTGTGTAGCACAGAGTAAGAATCCATTGCAAGTCAAGAAAACACATTTTCATTTGTTATTTCCCCCTATTTTTCATGTTTCCATTGGATTCACGTCAGAATCTCTCCTAAAACTGGGTACCTTTAACACGAATAAACATTATAAAGGCCTTTTTTTTATTAATATTTTTATGTGTTCTGTAGCTGACAAGAGTCCTTAAAACTTAAAGTGCTCATTTAATAGAGTACTTGGGCAACTGTGTCCCTAAACATCCTATTCCTTAAGGTTTCTTTCCCAGGAATTCTGTTTTAGTACTTCATGGCACCAGTGAGTTTGGAAATCCTGCAAAATCAGCCTTTCTTGGGAATTCTGGCACTTTTTTTGCACAGAACTGACCAAGGCCAAGATACTCAGAAGAAAAAAAAATTAAAAATATTTGCCTGAAGTTTTATGAAACTTCAAAAAATAAAAAGTCTGGCTTCAGATTTGTACCTTAACAAGCTTCCAAGGCTACTGTGCCCTTCTCAAATTTTTAGGATTGAAAAAAAGGAGAAAAGACATATTCATTTTCTTGGGAATCAGATCAGAGCTCAGAAATATCTCCTGGACTTATTTTAAGAAAGGAGCTTGGAAATGTTTAACTAAAGCCACGGGAGAAACGGCCCCAGGCACAAAAGCAGTGATTACACAGGGTATTTACTCACAGGTTTGTCCTCCTCCTCTCTTATCTCCTCCCAGACACACCAGGGCGATGGAAATGCCAACAGAACGAAGACTCAGGTGAGAGGCCACAGGTTCAAGTGCACAGCAGGATTTGAAGAGGTTTTATGGTGTGTTTTTTTAATATTTCTTTCTGTATTTATGCAAGTCAGAGCCCATTGAATCATGGAATTGTTAAGGCTGGGAAACACCTTCACATCAGCAGCCCAGCACCCCCACCACGGGCACCACTAAACCATGTTCCACAGCCACGTGTTTTGTGGAAGATTTCAAAGGATGGACACGCCCCCTCTGACCTGGGCAGCCCATTCCAATGCTCAATGACCCCTTCCATGAAGAATTTTTCCCTAATATCCAACCTAAGCCTCCTCTGTAGCAGCTCAAGGCTGTTTCCTCTCCTCCTGTCCCTTGTGCCCTGGGAGCAGAGCCCGACCCACCCCTGACTCCTCCCTCCTGTCAGAAGGTTCTCAACATTCTCCACCTGAAGGTTGCAAGGGGAGTGAGACTAATTCATGGGAAAGAGGTGCTGGATGTTCTTCCTTGGCAGCAGGAAACCATGGAATGGCTCAGCTTAGACACAGTGGTTCCAGGAGCTGGTGGCACAAAAGGAACTGGTATAATTGGGAGTGTCCAAGAAATAGATGTGACACTTCATGGTTTGATGGGATTGGCTCAAAGTTGGACTTGATGACCTTGGAGGTCTTTTCCAATGTTTTTTTTCCATTTAAAGCAATCACCCCTTTTGTCTGGACTGGAGGCAAAAGGAATTCCTGAGGTCTTATCTCTCATTTTTATTAAAGCTTTTGTGCCTTATTTGAGCGGGATTAGCAAAGGCCCAAGTACCTCTGGCACTGTTTGCCAGCCTAAGGAATTGTTAACAGGGATTTGGGGAATCTTCCCTGATACAGTCAGTGCTGTCAGAGCCTCAAATAAATGAGGTGAGCAAAAGTGGAAGCTTAAATAAAATCAACCAGAGCCAAGAGCTGTAACAAGACAAGGAGAAATCACAGCAACACGAGCTGCCTGTCAGCACTGACCTCAGAATTCCTGCCATGGAGCACATGGAATATCCCAGATAGTGCTAAGATATGCTACACTGGAGTGACAGCCTTGCTCTTTGCTGCCTTCTCTATGAAATACTTGAACTCAGCTCTTTAAAAACAGGTTTCATTGTTTTCTCAGGATTAAAACAGTGACAATAACAGGAAAAAATGGATCAGCAGCTCACAAGCAGCCAGTTAATAAACACACAGTACTCTGTAAAACTGACTGACTCTCAATTAAATGCTTTTGGAAGTTTGTTTTACTCCATTTAAGTTCCAGAATTTTGCCTTCTGCAGGTAATGATTTGGAAGGAGCTTTTCTCTTGAAGGTGCCTTGTACATTTGGGTTGGCACTCACCAAACACTCTTTAAACAGGATGGTTAAAACCATCATTTTAAAGCAGTCTTTACTTTGCCTCCAATTAAAATACTCCAACAAGGCCAAAAGTTACACAGACCAGGGAAAGGTAGTAAATAAGTTTTGGCTGAATGACATCAATTAAATCCTGGCTGTTTTCCAGCTCAGAAATGAATGCAAGTCATTAAATTTTGGATTCTCCAGCATGGACAGGGCAGGACAAGGGAGTGACCTGTTGTTTCTGTTTGGAGATGTGGCTTTGGAAAGGAAACAGAAGATTTTATGTACCTGGAGTCCAAATTATCTTCCACAAGGATGGCTCCTGTCCCTTGGAGCCCTCCTGTATCTCATGCCTTGGCAACTTTTAGAACAACATCCCACTTATTACATGGCAGGTGCAGCTTTTCTTCCCAATACCCAATTCCTTCACCCCCCTGGCCAGTTTATCCTATTTAGTGGGTAAAATCCTGATGCACGAAAATCTGCCTGCAGCCAGAGGCACACCCTG